>BQNB010046694.1:0-43555 GCA_026074375.1 Tanacetum coccineum
AGGGAGGAAGAAAGAATTAATCACATGAAACAAGATCAAGGTATGTTAGTGATCAAGATATGTGTTTTAGAAAGAAAGAAAAAAGAGAGAAAAATGGATCTGAGAAAATTCATGACAAGAGGTTCTGTTTTTCAGATGGGGTGGCCCAGTATTTATATGAGACAAAAAAAATGACCGTTGCTGGTGGCGGTCCCGACAGTCCCTTATATATAAGGGGGACACCAGGCCTAAAAGGGGGCCGCCACTAGACTCCGCTCCCTTTTTTGTCCTTTTGTGGTGAATGTTGTATCTGTTATAGAACCTTCCATTTTGGGGGGAAAATTTGAAATTCAAATTTTATGTTTTTAATAAAACATTTCTTTTAATGAATAAATAATTTGTTTTTATATTTTTATAAAAAACTTTTTTGTGGAGTATAAGATTTAAGAAAAAATATTTTCTTGATCACTAATCATGTTTAATGATTTGTTTATCCATACCTTAAGTGATTAATCATAGAAATAGAATTTTATGATTAGTAATTTATAAACGTTTAATTTTATCGTAAACGTTTTCACATTTTGTTATTATCAAAACATTGAGAGGTCAAAAAATATAAATAACGTTTTTGGACATTATTTGTATTAACAAGTACTATTCCTTTGAATGAAATTACTTCTTAAATTTCTCCGTCTATTGTAATCACACCCGTCTTACCGACTATGGAGCCCGAGGACTCTCTCATCATAGGGGATGAGAATCTTATAACTATTCCTGAAAACTAATCGGACGAATTCATAAAGTCTAGTGTTGAGGACCTTGTCCCAATCCCAAGTGAGTTCGAGGATACATCCGACAATGATAGTGAGTGTGATTTGCCTTTTTGTGATGATTCTCCCTCTCTTGACGTTTTAGGGGGAAATTTTGTGACTTTCTCTAATCCTCTCTTCGATGCTAATGATGATTTTACCTCTAGTGATGACGAGTCACTTCCTGAGGAGGAAGTTCAGGGGGGAAATTTTAAAATTTATTCGAACCCTCTTTTTGAATTTGATGACAAGTACATCTCTAGTGACGTAAATCCTATTTTTAATGAGGTGCTAGAGGACAACGAGAACAAGGACTCTTATGTTTCTAACCTTGATGAGCCAGATTTCTAGTCACACCTTTTTCCGATGCTAATGAGGATGAGTGTTTCGACCCAAGAGGCGATATTGATGAGATCGATGCTTTTCTAGATATTGATGTTTCTATGGATATTGAGGATGGTTATCATGATTCGGAGGGAGACATAATATATCTTGAGTGTTTGCTTACTAATGACACTATCCCTAATCTCCCTCTTGAGGTGTTTTTAGATCATGACCCGAAGAACTTAAAGGATGAACGTGATAATGATAATTTGAAGAATATTGTCAAAGTTTTCGACCTCGGGATTCCGGAGAAAATGTTTTCTCCAACATATGTGAGCTTACCCTTTGAGGATCGCCATTATCTTTCCCTCACATATGTCATCTGAATTTTTCTTTCTTATTTCACCTATCCGGTGGAATCTCCTTTTCTTCTCTCCTCCAGGAGTGAGGATACTATTTTTGACCCCGACATCTCCGCTTTTCATTTTTCTTCTCTAGAACTGGTGGCATCTCATTGGAGTGGAACTTTCATGTGCTTCAATGTTTATCTAAACATCTTGAATGAAAGTCCGATGGAGATTTGCTCTTCCACATGTTTTGACCCTAATATCACGATGATATAGGGTGAGTCAAGCTAGAGACTCGCACAAAAATAAGCGCTTCTCGAGAGGCAACCCGTGTCTTTTCTTATTTCTATTTTTTAATAAATGAGTGTGTGATTTTATAGCCCAAGTGTGGGGGTGCGCTTCTTTCTATAGTATGTGGTTCTGTTTTTGCAGGATTCCTTAAGATCGTGAAGACACGTGCTTGTTTTCAATCCTCCAATCATCCGGTCTTCGATCTTCTGCTTATTAGAATCTTCGATCCTGATCATTATATATGTATTGTTACCCCTTTCACACTTGGAATTTTTTGCGTTTGCCTTTTTCATTCTTAAGTGTGGGGGTAATACCTGACATTTTTGAACATTGAGGTCAATGTTCCATTCTAAGTATGGGGGAGGGGGATTTCTGCAGAAATATGATCTTACATGTGCCTGTCTGTGTTCCCATGCAACCCCGTTTTGACAAAAAAATTAAATTTTTATTGTTTTATATATATTAAAAAAATGATGAAAATATAAAAATATAGTAATAAGTAGGCCCATAGAACTAGGTAGCTTTTGACTTGACCGAGTTTTAAACTCTAGCTTTCCCTTTAGCTTACGAGACTAAGCGTTTGCTTAACTTTAAATTTTTTGCAAAGAATGAAAAATGATAGAGTTGAATATAAGTTAGATGCTAAGCGTGGAGTAGTTGGATCTCTTTAGAGCTCATAGAGGTTAATTGTGGCTTTTTGCTCCCACGAACTTAATAAACGTTATATAATTGTTAAATAAATAAAGTTACCTTGGTTTTTGCGATTCTTAGTTTAGATCACTTCGTAGAGATTCCTTCTGGTGAAAGTAAGGTACACATCGAGGTTTTGTCAGTGTTGTGGGGAAATAGGCTACCGATTTCTGACGGCTCGCTACCGTTGTCTAGGTAGTTAAAAGACCACAGGACTTGAAATTTGGCTATAATAATAATAATAAAATAAACCGAAGCCGAAATAAGACTTCTGGATCATGGTCGGCTCGCATAGTGATGTGACAGTCGTTTAAAGGGTGGAGGTAATAATAATAATAATAAGAATAAGAACTGTGGGGTGATAAAAGTTTACTGTCTCTGGTCGGTTCGTTGTCGATGTGGCAGTCTTCAAAAGAAGGCCCATAGTAAGAATAATAAATCCGAGACTGATAAAAGTTTACTGGATCATGGTCGGCTCGCATACCGATGTGATAGTTTTCAAAAATGTCGAGGATCTCCTGGTCGAAATAAGACTCCTAGACCATGGTCGGCTCACATACCGATGTGGCAGTTGTTTAAAGGACCGGGAGGTTTAAAAATATTGCAATAATAATAATAAAGTCAAATTTCAACTCTGGGATTATCTAAATAAAGCTTACATCTCTGGACTCATAGTTGAGTTGTTTCGGATAAAATAAAAAGGATAACCCTTAAATCATGCGAAATTAGAACCTTAATGTGGACCTTATTCTCACCATATCGTCTCTTTAGGAAAGGATTTCAAACTAATTATGGTCTAAACCGGGTTTACTTTATAAAAATAAGGCCATAATTTATTCGTCACCAATAATAAAAATAAAATCCTTAGAGGAAATTAGGGATAAGGGAGCGAAAAGTAGTTGCGTTTACACAATTAGCATTTATGAGTAGTGTTAGCATCTATTCTTATATTTAGCTGGGATTTCGTTTTAAGCTTGGTTTAGGGATTGTCAAAAGTCGAGGATGACGAACTCCCGTTCTTAAAGCCTTTTAAATAGATTTTATAAAAAATTTATCTTAGTTTTTATCTATTATTGAATTAGTGGCTAAAACGGGGGCGCTTTCGAAATAAATAATTTTTGAACCTTCATAATAGACATTTTCTGTTCTTATTTGATTGTGAGGGGTCATAAGTTAAGGGGGGGTTAAATTATTTATTTTCGAGCGTGTTTTATAAACATTGCGTGTGGGACCAATAATGGCTTAGTGTGGGGGAATTTGATGTGTGCTAAAACACACATCATTTATACCCTGGAAAACACTAATAAACAGACTAATAACACTAAAATATGGATAAATATCTTGAAAATATGTTTGTTTGTGTTTTTATGTCTTGCAGGTACAAGGGATTGAAAATAAAGCAAAAACGATGACTTTCGGTTAAGATTTAAAGACGTTTACGCGTTTTTTGAGATCAAGACGAAGTCGTTTATATTTCTCGAGCATGCCATTGGAAAAAGCATGAGATTTCAAGTCTGACGTTGTTTTCTTCTCTTATTGGGTTGGCCCGACACCATTTATATGGGTCGGACCGACTCATGCTCATTAAAGACCCATGATTAAAAGAAATGAATTTAGCCCACCATGTAAATTCGGCCCAGGTTGCACATCGAGCCCCACAAACTAATGCAGCCCAAAGTTAAATATTTAAGGAATGTGTACTAGGCCCAGTAGCAAAAGTGAAGCCCAAGTCTAGTAACTGTACGAATGTTGCTTGTTATAAACGGAAGGAAATAGCAGCAGATCTAATCTATCTCTTATCTTTTCTTTCGTTTCTTTATTTTTTTATAGAATAGATTAGGAGTAGTGATAGTGTAGGAGTGAAATAGATTATTATTTTATGTAATTTTTCATTTCGTTCAGATGTAATAGATTAGGATTTTAATTTGGGATGCACGGTTGGATTATACGAGCATGATTCCGGATTGACTTTTGTGTTAATGATTCGAAGGTTTTTGAAGAAGTTTTCCAGGTTTAGTCTTAGTTTCAATTGCTTGTTCTTTCCGTTTTTCCCTTATTGTCCGTAGCTTATAATCCAAATAAGCTATAGAATAGCTTAATCTGTTTTACTTTATATCCTTGCTTATTGTGTTTCTATTGTTCAATCGATTAGCTTATGTTTCGTTACAATCTATCTTAGTACGGTTTAGATTAGTTTTCCTTATGGCTTATTTCTAATAGCTTTTATCCGTCCTTTAGCTTATTAAGTGTTAGCCGTGGATTAGAATAGAGGAGTTTCGTAGATTAGCTTATTGAGCGTATCACTTGTCGTTCCGAATTCTAGAGCTCAAAAGAGGTAAAAGAAGTTAAATGGAATTAGGCGTGACAGAATTTTGGTAAAAATTGTTTGGGCCTATCACGCTTAAGATCTAGTCTAGCCCAATAGTTTATGAAAACTATGAAACAAATTTTGTAGACACAGTTTAAAAATTAGTTTAAAGTTTAATTTAGTTTATTAAAATTTGTCTTTACCTTGTTTGTTTTGTGATGATGAAAACGGTTCAACTCATGAGGCGAGGAGCTTACGGGTTATATAAGCTAGCCTATTTTCTAAGTCTAAAGCTTAGTTATATTTTAATAGCTTATTAGAAAATAAAGTTTACACACTTTATAATCTTTTAAGTAAATAAAGTCTAAATAAGAAATAAACTTGGTATTTAGTCTAGTTTATATAATTGGGCGGTTTATTCGTATCGGTTTCATCATTCGGGTTATACTCTCTTTCCCTTTTTCCTTAATTAGTAGTTTTAGTAGTTTTAACTTAATATGCTTTTTATTATTGTTATGCTTTTTATTGCCAGTTTAGTTGCCATGTTTAGATTTATTTATGCTTGTTAAGTGAATTTGAATTGTGATTTGGCCAAGTTAGTGTTTGCTGAAATTAAAAACGGGATTTTGATTAAAGAATTGTGATGGTAATTTAGATTTCTTATTTGTTTATTCGAAAGGGCAAATAGTCTCGGAGAAATAGTCAAACTACACATCTAGTAATTAATATCTTTTTAAGAGGTTTTTGTCAAAATAAACCAACGTTGTGAGATAAAATTATTTTCTAAGGACATTAATTCGTTAATCAACCTTAGTTCACACTTAATAAACTTTTCACGTCACTTAGCAAGCATTTTCGTCTTATTTTTCTTTTAGTTCAATTTAACTTAATTCTCGTAGTTTAATTGTTTAGTATAATTCTAGTATTAATATTAGTATAATTTTTAGTATTAAATATAGTTTTCTAAAAAGTAGTTTAATTTCTAAAACCAAAAATCTTAAATGATAATCAAGCATTTTTCTTCAAAACATTAACATGGATTTCAATTCATCTCTCGCCGTGGAAACGACACTCGGAAGATAGACTATTACTTTTCCTAAAGTAATTTTCTTATCTAAACCGGAAATACTATATATTATTACGACACGCGTTTGAACGTTCATCAATCACAAACGTTAATTTTTGGAAATATATTAACGAAAGTACACTAGTAAATCCTTATGCATTATCCGTAATTCGTTACTACTCCGATATTAAACCAAACCTTCATTTCATAGGTTGTCTTTGCGAACAATCGTTCGTTATCGTGTGATTTTATTCTAGACTATTCTCCTTTAATTAACCAATCAAGGTGAGTTCATAGCCCCACTTTTACTTGTTTTGAATAATTGTTTTATAATTTGGGGTGAGAAACATTGCTTGTTTTTAAAACTGGACACAAGTACTATACGTGAGAAATTCCCCGTTTACGTGTTGCCTAAGTAGCGTTTAGACCACTATTGCCCGAATTATCATGAACTGTTAATCACCTTTAATCGACTGGCTGGTTAAGTGAGCGCGAGTGAATAAATTGATCTATTGGGACTAATTATCCCTATCCGGGTAAGAAGCACTTACTAGTTCGAGTTTGCCAAGAACTGTCAGATATATGTCATGTCGAAACTAGTTAGGTGGTCTTTGGTCGGACACCTGAAGGGCAAGCCTTATATAGTAGTGTACATTCTATCTTTTAGTATTAGCTTCGGTGTCATGAGCTTAGTGCAACGTAAATGCCTATTTATGTGAAGTTATATCTTATATAACTGTCGCATACGTTTTGATAATCTTGTGGTCCACATTAATTACATTTGAATTAAACCTATGAATTCACCAACTTTATGTTGAAATTTTAAGCATGTTTTTCTCAGGTGCTTAGCATGGATGTCGTTGCTTGACTTATGTGAAGTCTATTTGCCCAGACCGGTTTACCAGAAATTTATCTGTGTCTTTAAATACCGTTGTTGAACTTATTTAAGCTTCCACATTTTAACCTTTGAATCTTTTAAATTTGATCGATGTAAAACTTATTAATATTTTAAATTTATGCAACGGTGTTTATTTTTAAAACATACCCATAGAGGTCGTTCTTTATGCTTTGTACTTGAGATATTCAGTGACGTCACGCCCCCGGATGCTAAATCGGACAAGATCCTATTTGGGGGTGTGACAGTACACAATGGGTCTTTCGACCTACATCATTATGCATATATAATCAAAAGTGATAAACAAAGTTTACAAGATCAAATACGATAGGATTTCAATAGAAACATGAGATTGACAAGATCATAATAATACCAAACGCGTCTTTATTATACTAACACATCCGAGTCGTCATAAGAGGTTTAGCCTCTCATGGCTATCGAGTTCATAATAACAAAAATAAGTAGAGTAATAAAAGACATACAAGATTCAGATAGATGATGGATTACACGAGTGTCACAAGTAACCCGTTTACAAATATCAAACTATATAACCCTTTTTATTCTAAGTATTTATAACCCGTTCTTCTTGGTATTCTTTCTTCTGGAATTCGTAGCTAAGAACACAAGGAAATTGATTGATGATTGATATTAGAGTGTGTTGTAAAATGGTTGGATTCCCTCTCTATTTATAGGCTGTCTAGGTCTAGAAGTGCGGCGCACAAGAGTATTTGTGCGGCGTACTTTGCTGTTTGGCGGTGAGAATTCATAAATGTTGGAGACAAGTGCGTTGCACATATAGGAAAGTGTGGCGCACTTCAGCTCTGACTGATTCTTTGACTTCAGGGATAAGTACGGCGCACACAAAAGATTGTGTGGCGTACTTCCTTTCTTTGTGGACTTTTAATCTTTATTTTCTTCTAGCTTTACTTCCATAAGCTATAAATACTTGTATCTTGGACTTTTTGTGCTTGGACTATCTTCAAGTGAACCTACACACATTTCATGTTATTAAGTATCAAAAGTTCATGAGAAATGATAATAATATATACAATAACGCCACCGAAAATATGTATAATTAAGGCGTTATCAAATCCCTCCACACTTAGCTATTACTTGCCCTCAAGCAATCAAAGCGAGAAAACAAGATTCATTTATTCTTTAACACACCCCCGTGTTCATCGAGTTTCACCTTAAAGATCCACTTCAGGTTGATGAGCATAACATTGGATGGTCTTGGTACTAATTCCCATACTTCAAGTTTTTCAAACTCATAAATCTCCTCTTGTATAGCTTCTATCAAGCTAGATTCCTTCATGGATTTTTTGTAATTATCCGACTCGGCTTTCATTAAGAATGCATGGAAATAGCACCACATAGCATCGGTAGCGACTTGACGTCTTGTAAAAACAGGTTTGGATGGATTGCCAATGATTGTTACTAATGGATAATCCTTCGTCCATCTTCGGATGTGAGAATGTGGTTGTTGTAAAGTATTCATGTTTGAAGTATCTACAATCCTTGATGATGATGACTCAGTAGAACTAGTATCAGGAGGAGCAAACGGATTGGTAAATGTATCACTATCAAACTCTGCATCTTCGTTTTTTTGATTTGGCTCTTCAACATTAGCATCCTAGATTTGAGTTGAAATTGTGTCAGTGATTTGTGAAGTACTTGGAGATGGTGTATCTTGATCAATAGAAATTGATGAAGTTGCTCTGGCTGTATCTTGTGGTAGAGTTGCAGTGAAAAGGGTTGGAGATACAACACTTTGTGGAGGTTTGAAGTATTCATCGAACATTGGTTGGAACAAAATATCCAAATCCTTCTTAGATGGTAGATTGATGGATGTTGAAGGAGCACTATTAGGTACAAGTCATGAACTGATTTGTCCAGAAGTCAACGACTAAAGTTCGGGTCCTAAACTGTGTTGTTCAGAAGCCATTTGGGTAAGTTCACCAAATTGTACATGAATTCTTTCCATTATCAGCCAAGATCTCTTGTTGTAGATCCAGTAAGCCTTTTTGGATGGTGAGTAACCAATGAAGATTTCAAAATTTTCTTTTGGCTTCAGTTTTCCAAGATCCTCACTGTCATTTGTTGGATAACACAATGCACCAAAAACGTGAAGAAACTTAAGATCTGGTTTGCGGTCTCTAAGCAGTTCATATGGAGTCTTGTTGTATCAGGTATGGATAAAGGACCTGTTTTGAGTATAGCAAGCGGTGGAAACATCTTCCACCCACAAAAATAACAGAGATTTGGAAAAGATGAGCATAGTATGAGCAGCCTCTACTAATGTACGATTACGCCTTTCAACGACACCGTTTTGTTGTGGAGTTCTTGCTACTGAAGTTTGGTGTGTAATACCAACATCTTCTATGTATGACGTTAATGTCTAATTTACAAATTCTATGCCATTGTTTGTGCAAAGATATCTGACCATTGCTTCGAGACTTACTTGAGCTTGTTTTAAAATTTTGAGTATCACTTATGGAGTCTCGTCTTTTGTTATAAAAAACTTCGCCCATGTAAATCGAGAATAATCATCGATGATTACCAAGATATACTTCTTCCCATTTATGCTTTCCACCCGCATTGGCCCACACAAGTCCATGTGCAACATTTAAAGCTTTTCATTCGTACTTGGTTCAGGTTTGGGTTTATCAAATTCTTTCCAGCTCTTACCCATTTGACAGGTTGAACATAAGTGATCTTTAACATACTTCAACTTGGGAAAACCTTTGACTAGACCTTGTTTTGCAAGTTGATTAATGGTCCCGAAGTTCAAATGTGATAAACGACTATCACACCCCGCCAAGGCGGAAACACGAGGCGTAACGTCATGGATATCATCACAACACAATGGTGTCAACAATAGAGAAACACTAAATGCACAACTAAGTAATAAAGACACAATGTGTCATGACAATACCGAAAACCAAAAGAATGACATCTTGTATTAATGAAAAAGGGTCTCACCAATACAAGAACAATATCTCACGATCCTAATAAAATCAAATAACATTCAACAAAATCATGCAACAAACATAAACAAACTCAGGAGCGAACTCCAATGCAATCCTAGCGGTTACAAATATGAAGAATAGATGGGGATATGTTGCTTTTTAGAGGGAACCTCAATGCGGGAAAATCACAGGAAAAGGTACCGATTAAAATTAGGTAATCTAGATTTAAAAATGTAGTATTTTGTGAGAGAGTTAAAGTTTAATCTCTTTAGTGGTCACACCAATGTGTTATTAAAAAGATAGTGTTCTTTTTAAGATACTGAATTATTGTTTTATCTCCAAACATTAAGTTAATTAATGAAAGTCAAGTTGAACTTAGAGTTACTAGAAAGAAAATATGTTAAGTGTTGAATAAAGAACAAATTTCTAAAGGAGGTTTAACTTACCTTTTGCAAACAGCCAAATCCAGATGAATCTAAACTTTGACATAGAAGGCTAGGTCACTTAAATTTTAAAACCATGAATAAATTGGTTAAAGGAAATCTTGTAAAAGGTTCACCTTCTAAAGTTTTTGAAAATGATCAAACCTGTGTTGCATATGTAAAGTTACCATGCTCAAACCAGGTGAGTTTATGTTATGGAGGATAAGGATTGAACAATACATCCAGATGATAGACTATGCACTGTGGGAAGTCATATAGAATGGTGCAACCTTGCCAAAAACAGTAGTTGTGGAAGGTGTTGAAAAAGTGATGCCTATTACATCTACTGAAGATAAGGCTCAGAGAAGATTAGAAGTTAAGGCTAGAAATACTGTAATGATGGGAATTCCCAATGAACATCAGTTAAAGTTTAACTCTATAAAGGATGTTAAGCTATTGTTGGAAGCTGTAGAAAAGAGATTTGGTAGGAATACAGCTACTAAGAAGACTCAAAGAAATCTCATAAAGCAGTAATATGAAAACTTTACTGCTCCAAGCTCAGAGATACAAGAAGATGTTAATCAAAAGTTATTAAGAAGCTTGTCATCTGAGTGGAACACACATGCTGTTGTTTGGAGGAATAAAGCTGAGTTAGAAACAATGAGCATGGATGATCTCTATAACAACCTCAAGGTGTATGAACCAGAAGTTAAAGGGATGTCTAGCTCAAGTTCAAACACACAGAACATGGCTTTTGTGTCCTCTTCAAATAACAACACTAACAGCACTAATGAAGCAGTTAATGCTAATCATGGAGTTACTACTGCTAGCACTCAAGTTAATACTGCTTACTCTACAAATATTGATAACTTGAGTGATGTTGTTATTTGTTCATTCTTTGCTAGTCAACCAAATAGTCCTTAACTTGCACATGAGGACTTGCAACAAATCTATCCTGATGACATAGAAGAGATGGATTTGAGATGACAAATGGCCATGTTAACTATGAGGGCTAGAAGGTTTTTGAAGAATACAGGAAGAAAGCTTATTGTTAATGGAAATGAGACTATTGGTTTTGATAAGTCCAAAGTGGAGTGTTACAACTGCCACAAGAGGAGACATTTTGCTAGGAAGTGCAGAGCTCCAAGAAATCAAGACAACAAGAACAAGGAAATCTCAAAAAGGAGTGTGCCTATGGAAACAACTACTTCCACAGCTTTGGTGTCATGTGATGGTCTTGGTGGATATGACTGGAGTGATCAGGCAGAGGAAGGACCTAATTATGCACTCATGGCTTTCTCATCTTCAATTCCTGACTTAGAGGTATCCAATGATTCAAATTGTTCAAAATCTTGTATGGAAACTGTTAAATTACTTAAATCTCAAAATGATCAACTATTAAGAGATTTAGAGAAATCTAGTTTAATGGTTTTAGGTTATAAAACAGGTTTAGAATCAGTGGAAGAAAAACTTGAATTTTATAAAAGGAATGAGTCTATTTATGTAAAAAACATTAATGACTTAAAATGGGATAGTCAAGTAGGAGAAATAACTATTAGAGAGCTTAGAAAGAAGCTTGAAAATGCATCTAATAGTTTAAACAAGCTCATAGAGTGTCAGATTGTTGATAATTGCAAGAAAGGTTTAGGCAATGAAAAATATAATGTAGTTCCACCTCCCTACACAGGAAATTTCATGCCTCCCACACCTAATTTGTCTTTTACTAGTTTAGATGAGTTTTTAATAAACCTGTAGTTGAGAACAAACAGTCTGATGAAGAAGTGTCTAAGGTAGTTAGGAAGTCTGATGATTCCCTAATTATAACGTATTTGGTGTCCATAAATGAGGAAGAAAATGTGTCTCAAACTGAAACTGAGAAGAAAATAGTTAAGCCTAGTATTGCTAAGATAGAGTTTGTCAAACCTAAGCAACAAGAGAAAACTGCTAGGAAAACTATTAAACAAGTTGAGAAAGATAGGCAAAACACTCACATTTCAAGAGGCAATCAAAGAAATTAGAACAATATGATGTCTCAAAAACTAGGGAGCAATTTTGAGATGTTTAATAAGGCCTGTTATGTGTGTGGAAGCTTTAATCATTTGCAAGTTGATTGCAATTACCATCAAAAATAGTTTTAAAATCAAAGATGAAACCTGTTGGAATAAAAAAAAAAAAAAAAAATACTCAAAGGGTGAATCATCAAAATTTTGCTAAAAAGACTCACCCCTGTGCTAAAAAGAACATGGTTCCAAGAGCAGTACTAATGAAGTCTAGTTTAGTATCAGTTAATACTGCTAGACAAGTTAATACTGCTCACTCAAAAACAACAGTGAATGCTGCTAGATCAATGTCATATCTTTCTAAAATAACACATTCAACTGTTAAGAGGCCCATTCATAAGAACACAGCATTCAAAAACAGTAATATTGATTAAAAGGTTAATACTGTTAGTGGTAAAAAAATTAATACTGCTAGGCCAAAAGCAGTAGTTAATGCTGTTAAGGGAAATAGTTTTAATGATGTTAAGGCCTCAGCTTGTTAGGTTTGGAAACCAAAGACTAAAGTCTTAGACCATGTTTCTAAACACAACAGTGCATCAATCACCCTAAAGAATTTTGATTATATTGATGCGCAAGGCAGATCCAAGTCAGTGTTGGCTTGGGTCCCTAAAAATGATTTTCTTATCTAATGTGCATGGAAATCCACAAATGGATTTACAGGATCAAGGAGTGATTGATAGTAGATGCTCAAGGCACATGACAGGGAACATGTCCTATCTTACAGACTATGAAGAGATAGATGGAGGATATGTTGCTTTTGGAGGGAACCTCAAAGGAGGGAAAATCACAGGAAAAGGTACCATTAAAATTGGTAATCTAGATTTTGAAAATGTGTATTTTGTGAGAGAGTTAAAGTTTAATCTCTTTAGTGTCTCACAAATGTGTTATAAAAAGAATAGTGTTCTTTTTAATGACACTGAATGTATTGTTTTATCTCCAAACTTTAAGTTAATTGATGAAAGTCAAGTTTTATTTAAAGAACATAATTCCTAAAGTTTACTTAGAGTTCCTAGAGTTCCTAGAAAGAACAATATGTATAGTGTTGATTTAAAGAACATAATTCCTAAAGGAAGTTTAACTTGCCTTTTTGCAAAAGCCACATCTAATGAATCTAAACTTTGGCATAGAAGACTAGGTCACTTAAATTTTAAAACCATGAATAAATTGGTTAAAGGAAATCTTGTACCTTCTAAAGTTTTTGAAAATAATCAAAAGGGAAAGCAGCACAGAGCCTCTTGTAAGTCCAAAACAGAGAACTCAATCAGTCTTCCTTTACATTTGTTGCATATGGACTTGTTTGGTCTAACATTTATAAAAAGCCTTATGAAGAAAATGTATTGCCTAGTTGTCACAAATGATTATAGTAGGTTTACATGGGTTTTCTTTCTAGCTACTAAGGATGAGACTAGTGGCATTCTTAAGTCCCTTTAAACTGGTCAATAGAAAAACTAGTAGATACAAGTTAAGGTGAATTATATGTGATAATAGGACTAGTTTTAAAACAGAGAAATGATCAGTTTTGTGAGATGAAAGGTTTGAACAATTAGTTAGCTAGAACTCCTCAACAAAATGGAGTTGATAAAAGGAGGAATAAGATACTAATTGAGGCTGCTAAGACTATGCTAGTTATTTTAAGTTTGCCAACTACTTATTTGGGCAGAAGCATTAATAACTGCTTCTATGTGTAAAATAGAGTGTAGTAGTTAAGCCTCATAACAAGACCCCATATGAACTTTTTCATGGTAGAACACCAACTTTAAGTTTTATGAGACCATTTGGGTGTCCTATTACTATTCTTAATACCATAGATCACTTAGGCAAATTTGATGGTAAGGCTGATGAAGGTTTCTTTGTTGGATACTCTTTAAATAGTAAAGCCTTTAAAGTATTCAATAGTAGAACAAGGATAGTGGAAGAAAACTTGCATATTAGGTTTAGTGAGAGTAAACTTAATGTTGTAGGTAGTGGATTAGATTTGGCATTTGATATTGATGCACTAACAAGAACAATGAATTATGAGCCAATTGTTGCAGGTACACAGTCTAATGGTTTTACAGGTACAAAAGCAAGTGATAATGCAGGTCAAGCTAGAAAGGAGACAGAACCTGTCAAAGATTACATTTTGCTACCATTATGGACTGCTGATCCACCATATTCCCAAGATCCAAAGAGTTCTCATGATGATGGATCCATGATTAAAAATAATTTTAGAAAAAAGAATTATATTTTTTTGACTTTTATTTTATTTATTATGAATTAAAAATAGTTTTTAACTAAAAATATTGTAAAAAATATTAAATTGTTTTATAAAAATTTGAAAAAAATGAGGAAAAGTGCCTTGAACAGTTAAAAACCTAAGAAAAATAAAATGAGTCTACCGGCTTATCTCAATAAGCTGGAAATAAGCCCAAAATGGCTGATGGCTTATAAGGGAAAAACTCCCTTAAATACCAATTGGCCCAAGGATCTAACGAAAAAGACTTAAGGGCGCAGATGGTATTGTGTGAGAGTGTTAAGGTTTTGGTAGAGTTGAGGTTGAGGTCTCGGGTTCAACCCTTAAGACTTCCCTCAATTCCCAACATTTTTATTTTTCAAAATTTTTTTATGAAAAAGTTAAACAAGGCTGAAATAAGCAACTTTTGTGAAAACACTTTTGCTGAAAACTAAAAATAAGCCAGAAATTAGCTTATGAAACTGACAGATTACTTAAAAAGCTTTAAGTCTTTAAGTCTAAACTGACTTGGCTTCTAAGCTTGAATAAGCTCAAAACTAGACTAAAAAGCTACTAGAACTTTAAACTTAACCTAATAAGCAATCCTAAACTCAAATTAAGCAAATCCAATAAGCCATAAGCTCAAAAAACAAATAAGCAGTTTTGGCTAAAAAGTTATAAAACAGCCTACAAAGGCACTTTTAAGCTAAAAATTAAGCTAGTAAACTAATAAGCTAAGGTCTAAACTTCAAAACAGCTAAAGCTAGTACTACAAGCTATAAGAAAAAGAAAAATTTAAGTAATTTGAATAACTAACAAGCTAGATAAAAGCTTTTGAAAAAGGCTGTTTACACTGAAAACATGTTTTTGGTTTAAAGTTTTTAAAAGGCTAAAGGGCCTTTTCAGCCCTAAATTTAAGCTAGTAAAAGAGTTTTAAAAAACTAAAATAAGCCTAAACAAATCAAGCTCATACTACCATGAGCTTATGCAGTGAAATTCAAAACCTAAAACAAACATTTGCTTATCTAAATTTGATGATTGAAATTGACTTTTTAAGTTTTAAAACTGAAACACACACTTTGACAGATTTATACTTAAAACTCACAAAACAATGGCACACTTAACCACTTCTATTCTAATGCATTTAGAACCAAAATGTAAGCATAATAAAGACCTTAAAATAACTTTTAAGCAAAAATCAAATATAAACAGTTTGAAAACCATTTAATTCTACCAGACTTGAAATTTTGATAAACAAACCTCAAAACTAAATAGAACTTAATCCTAACTTATTAAAACTTGTATTATGACAGATTTAAGACCAATCAAAATGTAGATTTCAAAACCAAAAGTGCCCAAACACTGTTAACTCTTGGTTAATATTGTAACCCAAACACCCCTTTAAAAACATGAATTCTTGATTCAAGCTTGTGTGACGCTTGTCAACGTCAAGGAAAAATCTCGCAACGTGATGAAATGCCCCAAAATGCAATTCAAGTATGCGAGATCTTTGACGTGTGGGGCATCGATTTCATGGGCCCGTTCCCGTCTTCTCGAGGGAACAAGTACATTCTCGTGGCCGTTGACTACTTGTCTAAATGGGTTGAAGCAAAAGCGCTCCCCACTAACGATGCCCGAGTTGTCGTTAAATTCTTGAAATCTCTCTTTGCCCGATTTGGAACTCCTCGTGCTATTATTAGTGATCGCGGTACTCACTTTTGCAATGACCAATTTGCAAAGGTCATGCTTAAGTATGGAGTTACTCACCGTCTTTCTACCGCGTATCATCCACAAACAAGTGGACAAGTGGAGGTTTCAAATCGTGGTTTGAAACGTATCTTGGAAAGGACCGTAGGTGAAAACCGTGCTTCATGGTCCGACAAGTTAGATGATGCTTTATGGGCCTTCCGTACCGCTTTCAAAACACCCATCGGGTGCACTCCTTATAAGCTAGTGTACGGAAAGGCTTGTCATCTTCCTATCGAACTTGAACACAAGGCCTATTGGGCCTTGAAACATTGCAATTTTGACCTCAAGACCGCGGGTGATCACCGGAAAGTTCAAATGAATGAATTAAATGAACTCCGGGATCAAGCCTACGAGAACTCTTTAATCTACAAAGAGAAAACGAAGAAGATTCATGACTCCAAGATTAAGAACCGCATTTTCAACGTTGGTGATCGAGTTCTTCTCTTCAATTCTCGATTAAAGATCTTATCAGGCAAGGTCAAAACCCGTTGGACCGGACCGTTCATCGTTGCTTAATTTTTCCCTTATGATACCATCGAGTTATCTCAAACCGACAGGCCAAACTTCAAGGTGAACGGTCATAGACTTAAGCACTACTTTAAAGGGGACATACTACCCATGGTTGTCCCGGATCTCCCAACCTTCCCCATGTACAACTAAATTCAGGGACGAGTCAAGCTTAGTGACTCATTAATAAACAAGCGCTTCTTGGGAGGCAACCCATGCTTATCCTAATATAATTATAATAGTAGTAATGAATAACTGTGACGTGAGGAGGTTCGTCTCTTCCTTTCTCGTGTTTCATGATTTGTGTTGTATGTCCAGGATTGCCTCGGATTATGAAGACTCTCGTGCCCATGGTTTTGTCCTTCGTTTACTCGAACTTCAATCCTTAGCATGATCATGGGAATCTAATATCCTAAATCTTATCGACTAACGTTTATCTTTGAGAATACTTAATAAACGGCTTTAGATTTACGTAGAGACCCTTCTTAAAACATTGAGGACAATGTTCAGTTCTAGTATGGGGGATCTATCGATTTGATTGTGCCTGCAGTCGTTGTTTTCATCCCGTTTTTACCACCAAAATACCAAAAAAAATGAACAAATTTAAAAATTTTCAAAAATAAAATAAGTGTTTGTTTGACTTTCCTGCTGGGTAGAATAAGAATAAATTTTTACTCGATCGAGCGTGTTGAGCTCTTAGCTTTGTCTCTTAACCATTATAAACTTGACTAAGCTAGTTTATTTGACTAAGCATTCGCGGATCTTTTTATTAAAGATTTTAAATTTGCGAAGAACGAGAAATTATAGAGTTAATTATGAGTTAGATGCTAAACAAGGATTAGTTGGAAATCTTAAGAGCTCATAAGTGTAATTTGTGGCTTTTTCTCCCCGAAGCTTCTAACCAGACTAATAATACGTGCTCTTTTCAAAAATTAAACTTAAATCAATGATTTTTTTTAATGTAGTCGATAACAATAATTTATTTAGTCTTAGTTCAAATTTATACTTAAATTTTCAAAAAAAAACTTTCTCTATATCATGGTAATATAAAGTGTAAAAAAATGAGGAAATAATAATAATAAAAACTGTGGGCTGATAAAAGTTTACTGCCTCTTGCCGGCTCACAACTGTTGTGGCAGTCTTCAAAAGAAGGCCCATAGTAAGAATAATAATCCGAGACTGATAAAAGTTTGCTGCATCTTGCCGGCTCACAGCCGATGTTGCAGCCTTTAAAAAGGTCAAGGATTTCCTTCGTCTAAAGGATGTATAATTATATTAAGTGTAATATATGTGATTTAATAAATATAGGGAAAATCTCTTTTTCTTAAATTTAAATATGCTTTTGAACTGAGACTATTTCGTTTTAAGTTGTGGTCTTTCTAAATAAATTGTTTATTTAACGGCAAGCCTAAGAGTTTTTGAAACCGAAGGTTCGTAAGTTCCGATACTATTCTCTGTGGGGTGTCAAAAGCCTGGTCACCTAAGCCGGTCTCGGCTGGGATGTGCCGAGAAGAAAGTCGCTACATGGAGTGATCTCGCCTTCAAAATCATAATTCTTTGGTGGAACGTGAAGCATAGAAATATTGCAATTTTCTTAAAAATGTTGATCCATGGTTGAAACTCAAAATTAGCACATTCACCTAAGATATAATAATTGTCGGGAGTGAAAAGTTTCACAAGTTACAAGTATGAGTAGTGTTAGCATCTTAACTTATATTTAACGGTGATTTCATTTTTAAGCTTGGTTTGGGACAAGTGAAAAATCAAAGACGATGAATTTATCCTTTTGGGCATTTTAGAATTGAAGTGCTTCTTATTCTATGACCCTAAAGGTTATAAAAATAACGAAAGTCCAGATATTCTAGTTAGAAAAAAGAAAAATATAAAAAATATGTGTGGTAATTAGTGTAGATATATAAAATTAGTCAAAACGGGGCTTTTTAAAACTAATGGTTCTTTAATTTCCTTTGATGAACACTTAGCTACTTTTCGAGGTAATTAGTCGAGGGGGATTGAGACTCTTAGCTTTCTAAAGTGTTTACTTATAGCATTGCGCGAGGACACAACAATAGTTTAGTATGGGGGATTTTGATATGTGCTTAATTACACAAACCTTTTACCTATAAAAACGAGCCTAAATGACAAAAAACGAACATAAAATGCCAAATATATGTTTGTTTTGCTTTGTATACTGTGCAGGTATCGGATATTCACTAAAAGACAAAAACGAAGCCAAAACTGACAAAACTAAGCACGTGATTGGAAAGAGCATGAAAAGTCGAAGCCGAAGACGTGTGCATCTTAAATAGGCCAACCCGCACCCATTTAATGGTCCGGGCCAGCCCATTATGCCTTTTTCTATAAACATTATATGTTAAAAAGGTCCAAATCCAATCTAACAATGTAAGTTGGCCCAAAAATTAAACATAAGCCCAACATTAGACTTAACACTAGTCTAACACCCGTTAGACCCATTAGTCCCATTTCCCTTTCACCACTAGTCCTTTTTCATTTCACCATTAGTCCCTAACACTAACCCCGTTACCAAAATTAAACCCTTTTTCCCGCCAAGCTACTATTCATCTATCACTTTCCCTCGACCCCTGCTTTAACAAACAAAACCCCATCACTATCCCTCAACCCCACTTCACAAATAGCCAATTCCATATTGGCAATCCTATGAGTTCTTATTGGTTGATGAACAAATATAAAGAATCAAGGGTCCAGATTGATAGACTTTGTGACCAAGAAAATTTGATGGCTATGATGAAGACTTGAAGCTCCTCACACAAGAAGCACACCCTCTCATCTCACTCACAGAAGTAACACAGTTTAAATCCAATGTATCGGTTTTAAACGACTTTTAAATGGTCATTCTTATATATATATCTTGTGTTATTAATTTATGAAGTAACACTCTCAGACCCATATTCTGCTGCGACCTAATTTGGGGGTGTTACGGATTGGTATCAAGAGCCAAGGTTATAGAGAACCAAGTCAAATGTTTTTGCTGGACTATAACCATTTTCAAACATTGCATTCATACAAAGAGGTTTTCACGGGACATACACTCACTAGTTGTTGCATTAGTTGGTTAGACTAGATGCATTCATGATTGATATACGTGTTTATAATGTATATTATATATATTACGATAAGAGTTTTATATTAACACTTATATAGGATACTTTTGATTTTTAGATCATGTCGGATTTAGAGGATTCCACGGTCACTTACACATCCATATCTAGTGATGATGGATCATTGGAGGTAGGCTCTCCTGGCGTTGTGGTCTACGGATATGACGGACTACCGATGCACCTACCATCTCCTGATTATGTGCCCGATCTTGAGCACCCACCTTCACCTGTCTATGTACCATATGTTCCGAAGCCTGCATACCCAGAGTTTATGCCACTTGAGGATGATGTGCTTCCAACTGAGGAGCTGCCACTTTCGGTTGCTGTCTCACCCACTGCTGATTGACCGGGTTATATTACTGAGTCCGATCCCAAGGAGGATCTAGAGGAGGATGATGGGGATCTTGAGGAGGATCCAGCTGATTATCCCACTGACAGAGATGATGATGAGGAGGAGAAGGAGGAGTCCTCCGGAGACGATGCTGATGACGAGGAGGAAGATGAGGAGGAGGACTCCGGGTTATATTACTGAGTCCGATCCCAAGAAAAGAATGTGAATACTAAGTTTGACAAATCTTCAACCTTAGAGAAATCAGTTTGTGTTACACCGTTGAACAAAACAAAGATTTAAAGGCTAAACTAATTCCTAAGGTTGAGATAAAAGCAGATAAGTCAAAACCAGTCACTTCACGTTCTACATCTAACAACGAGCAAAGTCAGAAAAAGAATGTGATTGTAATCGCAAGGGGCGTGTATAGGATCACAAAAACAGAAACAAAAACCCAAGTAGATAAAACTAACAAGTTTTCTTGTAATTTCACATGAGTAGCAAGTTCTAGTAGTGTTAGCAGATCAGAGTCTAAGGACACTAATTTGCAGAAGAGAGTCTTGCTGAACACTAAGTCTAAGAGCACTTCTAAGGATGTCAAGAAATCGCAAAGCAGTTTTACTTCATTTGCTAATAAGAATGATACATTGAATTCGAATGTTTCTGAATAAAAAACAAATGTATTAAACACTAAGACTATAAATGTTATTCATGATGGTTCGAATTATGTATGTGTTTCTTGTGGTAAAGATGTTTTTTTTTATTTCTCATGATAAATGTGTTGCTTATTATGATTTGTCTCTCAATTCTAGGGTTTAAGAGCCTTATTCCCCTTCCTGTAACTACAAAATTTAGGAAAGTAGGAGCTACCCCTGTAGTTGCAAAATCAAGGTTTAGTGTTGCTACTCCCCCAAAAGCAACAAATAAGGACTCTAGTGCATCGCCAATAACTCTAGAATTTAGGCAAAGTCAGACATTTAACGCTTACATGAAAAACAATATTAAAACCAATAGGATGTGGCAAAAGTGGTTTGAGCACCAATCAAGCTTTAATGGTCACCCAAGAGCTCAACTGCTAAAACACCACCAAGTTATTCTAAGAGTAATGCTAGTCGTAGTACTTACTCTAGAACACCAGTTACCAAAAAGCAATGGGTAGCCAAACTGTCCACTCTTCCATCTGGTCTTTCTTCATGTGGTGCAGATGATCTAGATTATCCTTTGGATTGTTGAGAATAGATGTTCAAAGTACATGACTGGGAATCTAAAATTGCTAACAAATTTCATTTAAAAATTCATGGGCACAGTCCGCTTTGGCAATGACAACTTCGCTGCAATCACTGGATAGGAAGATTATGTTCAAGGCAATCTTACTATTTGTCACGTGTATTACATTGAAGGCCTTGGACATAATCTTTTCTCGGTCGAATAATTTTGTGATGGAGATCTTGCAGTAGCCTTTTGATCAAACACATGCTTTGTTTAGAATTTAGAGGGTGAAGATTTACATACTGGTTCTTGTGAATCTAATCTCTACACCATCACCATTTCTGAAATGGCGGCTTCATCTCCAGTTTTTCTAATGTCTAAAGCCACGTCAACAAAATCATGGTTGTGGCACCGACGATTTTCTCATTTGAATTTTGGTAACATTAATCAACTTTCTAAAAACGAACTAGTTAATGGACTTTCGAGATTTAAGTATGACAAAGATCACTTATGTTCTTCTTGTGAGCAAGGAAAAAAGCAAAAAGGCCACATTTCCATCCAAGTTGTTCCCAAGCATAAATTCCAAACTTGAATTACTTCATATAGGTTTGTGTGGGCGAATGAGGGTTGAAACTATTAATGGGAAACAATATATTTTGGTGATTGTCGATGACTACTCTCGATATACATGGGTGTTTTTTCTTTGAAAAAAAAGATGAGACTCCAGAAATCATTATGAAGTTCATTACTCAGAATCAACGGAATATGAAGGCTCAAGGCCTGAAAATTCAGTCTGATAATGGAACTGAGTTCAAAAATGCTTCACTGAGGTCGTTTTATGAAAAGTTAGGCATTCTGCATCAAAAGTTAACTGCTCGAATGCCTCAGCAGAATTGTTTTGTTGAACATAGAAATAGAACACTTGTCGAGGCTACAAGAATAATGCTTATCTTTTTTAAGTTACCAAAATTCCTATGGGCCGAAGCAATTTCCATAGCGTGTCTTACTCGAAATCGTTCTCTTGTACACACACGGTACAATAAAACGCCATATGAGCTGATTAAGGGTAGAAAACCCAATGTTCAATACTTTCATGTGTTTGGTTCCTTATGTTACTCGACAAATGATCGTGATGATCTTGGGAAGATGAAGCCTAAAACAGACATTGGTATCTTTGTTGGTTACTCTAAGTCATCAAGGGGGTTTCGCATTTATAACCGTCGAACGAAGAAAATAATGGAAACCATCCATGTGAAATTTTAAGAACTCACATCTATGGCTTCTGAATGAAACAATTCAGGACCCGGTGTTAACTGTTTGAATTTTTAAGGTTTAACAGAAGAAATGAGTGAAATACCGTTACAACAAGATTTGGATAACTTACTTGGTCCTCTGTATGAAGAATACTATGCACCGAGAACATCAGAAGTGTCAGATAATTCCGTTGCAAATAATCTTGATAATGAAGACACTCCATCATCTTCTTCAATAATTGTTGAAGATAATTATGCTCCACAAATAGTATCCTCGGTAGCAGAATCAATTGCACAAGAATCCTCAACTCTAGTCTTGGACACTCATTCTGATGAACAAATTCAAGAAGACGCTGTAGAACTTGACGGGAATACTATCATGCATTCTTTTGAAACTCCTGAGTTCGAAGAAGCTGAGTCGTCTTTAAACTTTCAGGACCCGTCAAACATGCATGAGTCTCACCAACAACATCGCTACATTGACAAATGGACTAAGATGCATCCAATTGAACAAGTCTTTGGTGACCCTTCCAAGCCAATTCAAAAAGAAGTAGACTCCGAACCGATGCAGAGTTGTGTATGTACGCACTCACAATGAGTACTACCAAACCGAAAAACATCAAGGAAGCTATGCTTGATCATAGATGGATTAAATAGATGCAAGATAAACTTAATTAGTTCAAACGATTAGATGTGTGGGAACTTGTTGAACTACCTGCTGGCAAAAATGTAATCAAGGTAAAATGGCTTTGGAAAAACAAGACGGATGTTGAAAACACGGTTATTCGGAATAAATCATGTCTTGTTGCAAAGGGTTATAGTCAACAAGAAGGAATAAACTTTGAGGAGTCGTTCGCTCCAGTAGCACGACTAGAAGTTATTTGAATGTTTGTGGCTTATGCGGCTCATAAAAACTTTACAATATACCAGATGGATGTGAAGACTTCATTCCTCAATGGTCCACTGAAAGAAGAAGTTTTTATAAGTCAGCCAGATGGATTTGTAGACCCAGACTTTTGTAACCACGTATATCATCTCAAGAAGCTCTATACGGTCTCAAAAAAGCCCCTCGAGCATGGTATGACAAGCTTTCTTCCTTCTTGATTAAACACCATTTCACAAAAGGTATTATTGATCCAACACCGTTCACACGAAGACACGAGGATGACATTTTATTAGTTCAAATATATGTCGATGACATTATATTTTTGTTCAACAAATACTGTCAATGATGGGTGAAATGAAGTCTTTCCTAGGACTTCGGGTTCATTAATCTCCCCGTCGAATCTTCATCAGCCAATCACAATACACTATGAAGCTTCTTAAAAAACATGGGATGAAAAAATGTAATGCTATTACGACAACAATGGCTACAGCCAGAATCGATGCAGTTTTACAGGGAACCCCAACTGATCAGACTAAATACCGTAGTATTATTGGGGGTCTCATGTATCTCACTACAAGTCGACCAGACATTGCCTTTGAAACATTTGTCTGTGCAAGATATCAAGCACGCCCAACTGAGAAACACCTTAAAGAGGTCAAAGGGATCTTTCGTTACCTTAGACAATCCATTAACATGGGTTTGTGGTACTCGAAGGATTCTGGATTTGAGCTAATTGCATATTCAGATGTAGACCATGCAGGGTGTCATGATGATTGCAAAAGCACATCTGGAGGACTTTAGTTTCTAGGCGACAAGCTAGTCAGTTGGTCGTTTAAAAAGCAAGATTGTACAGCTATGTCAGATGCGGAAGCAGAGTACGTATCTTTATCAGCATGTTGCACACAAGTCATTTGGATGCGGACGCAATTGCTTGATTATGGATATCGTTACACCAAAATTCCAATGTACTCTGATTCAAAGAGTGCAATTGCCATATCCTGTAATCCGGTACAACATTCTTGTACAAAACACATCAACATCCGATATCATTTTATCAAGGAGCATGTTGAACAAGGTACTATTGAACTTTACTTTGTCAGGATGGAATACTAGCTTGCTGATCTATTTACAAAAGCTCTTCCAAAAGAAAGGTTTGAGTACTTAGTTTACATGATTGGTATGCGATGTATGACTTCAACAAAGTTGGAATGTCTCGCAAAGTTATCTTCTTGAAAAGGAAAGATCATACATCAAAATCTTTGTAGATATATTCAAAAAAACAAAAAAAACATTAAAAATGCAATGAAGAATTAAATAAACGCACACAAAAATATTGTGATTTTCTGTACAAACATTAAAAACAAAATACAAAATTTGAAAACCATAAAAATATAATTTAAATGATGCAAACACATATCTTCACTGATTTATTAGTTGAATGATGCAGTTTTCACAAATTACGATTTTCAAAAGTTTTGAATGCATCATTAACTAAGGGGGAGTTATTCATTTGTCAAAAAGATTTTTCATTGATAAAATATGTGTTTTGTAATCATTTCCATTCACAAAAAGAAATCAACTTTTTCTGAAATCATCATCTTTAAAAAGTCAAAAGTGTGCTGAAAACTGCAAAAATAACAATCTATTGAATAAGTTCTTTAATTAGGTATTTATTTAATGGGGAGTTATAAAAATTTTGATATTATAATGAAATCTTCTCAAGTGTGTTCAGAACTACAAAGAATAACAATCTCTTAAATAAATTATTTAATTGAGGGGAGTTATAAATTTTTTAGTCAATTCATCATCAGAAAATCAAAAGTGAGATCTTAAATGTAAAAATAACAATCTTATGAACAAATTTTTTATCTAAAAAGGAAGAAATTTCAAATGGATATTTGTGACTTATGAAATCTTTGAATAACGGGATCTTAACTGCAAAATTATCTCAAAGGGATTATTGGGAAAAGTGGTTTAACTCCAATGGGGAGTTTATGAAAGATAATTTGGATTCCTAAAAAATACGAAAGCATGTAGAGGGACTGAAAGTGACAAAAACTCAAAATTGTTTTCGTATGTATAAAAACCAATAAGTTTCATATGAAAGCTGTCACTTTCATACGCAACCTCATAACTTTTGTAAATCCTCTTAGAACTTGAGCTTTCGTATCTTTGCAAAACACACGATCCAAATCGTTTTTCAAAACTCTGTGATCAACAAACGTAAGGACATATGATATCTCACTCGAATCTTTTTGCTTTAGTCTGTGTTAATTAAATGATTCATAGGTTTCGTATAGATCTAGAGTTTCATAAAGATTGTGATTGTGTAAAGTTGATTGAGGAAAAACATTAATAAGAGTATTGTGATATGATTTGTGTTGTTAGTACTTCAAAAACAACATGTTTGGACCACTAATTACAAAGTTACGTATACGTAAGAGGTTTCTTATGGATGAATATGTTCTTTCTTAGATTAATTAGACTTATAAAGGATGTAAGGATGATATTTAATTAGTTTTAATGAAAATTAATGATAAATATCATTCCTAACACAAAATCATGCATACGAAAGTAGTTTTGAAAGTTAACTAGGTTACAATTTCGTAAATGATTATTAGGTCAAAACATGAGGTTTTGTAAATGTCAATTGGGCCAACAAAAACAAGGGTTTCGTAAATGCTTATTGGGTCAAGTCTTAATGGGTTTCGTATATTCAAATGGGCTAACTTTTGGGTTTCGGATATTCATTAATGAGTTTTGGAAATTCTAAAATGGGCTAAAAATTTTGGGATACGGATACTCAAATGGGCTTAACTGTTAAACAAATGGTTTTTAACAAATCCAATGATAAATTTCGTTAAAAACTCATATTTTTATATTCATAAATGGGGCAAATGGTGAAGATCACGTCTGGTTACGACCGTTTTCTGAATTTAACAGAATGAGGAATGCGTGATCTACTGACCATCCAGTTATCATATATAAGAATATGATGTTGATTAACTAAATTTTTCATTCAGTAATTATTGATTCAAAAAATGCTTCAAATGCTTTATAAAAATGAATGAATGTTGTGATTCAAATGTCTGTGATCATTTCTCAAAATGATTCTCATGTTCCAAAAGTCAAATTTCAAAAGTTTGAAAAAGAGTGTTTCTAACACTGTGCAACATGATTTATGACTAACTTTTAAACTCAATTGGGTAAATGGTCTAAGTCATGTCTGGTTTCAACCGTTTTTTGCAATGAACAGAATGAGGAGTGAGTGACTTAGTGACCATCCAGTTGTTGTTTCATGAGTTGTATTGTATAATCATCATTTTTCAAACATCTTTGGAAAACAAATGATTTTGGCTATTTTATCTCAATTTTTCTATCAAAAAGTCATATTTTTGTGTCAAAAGGTGGTACTCTTATACTGAAAAGTTTTTTACATAATATAAAGATTACTCTTGAATTTCTTGAAAATCAATGGTTTTCACTACAAGTGGTTTTTTTGCCATATTGATATTTTTTAAAATCAGAGTATATATTTATTATTCTTGTAAAGTATCATTTGACAAATTGATTTTTTGGGAGGAAATTCAAAACAAAAAGAGAGATAAAATCCATACGCAAAAAAGCAAATCTGAGTGTGCTCGAAAAAGAAATGCATGAGCATACAAAATGAGATCAAATGAATAAGACGAATAAAGCGTATGTCATGTACCCGAAAAAAAAAGAATTGATACATGAGAAAGAAAATGATCAAAATATGCTCAAAAAGAATTGCCAGAGCATATAAAAACAGACAGAGTGGAAAAAAACAAAAATGTTATATAATTGTTGATACTCCATACTTTATCTCATTTTACTAATCACTTCATTTCATCATACAGTATTCATTATGGCTCAACAACAACAACAACAACAAATCATTCCTCCAGATCAACTTGTCTCTACAAGATATCAAAGCATTGGGAGATGTAATAATTATGTTGTGCTCTAGAATATTCCATGCTTTGTGGAATGCAAGATTGTGGGACAAATTCAGATTGATCATGTGTTGAGCTATGCTCTGACGACGACTGCAGATGTTCCAGCTATTTATTTACAACAGTTTTGGAAAACAGCCAGCAAAGTTACTAATACTCAGGACACAATTCACTTTATGCTAGACAGAAAGGAGATCACATACATTGTAGATATGTTCTGATTAACTCTTCAGTTGCCAATGAAAACTCCTGACAATCCATTTATTGCACCATCAACTATTGAGTACATCCAACCATTCATGAAGATAGTTGGCTCCCAAGGAGAGGTTGATAAAGTCAATGCTTTTTTCACAAAGTGTCTTGCACAACCATGGCAGACAATGTTCAAGGTGTTCAACAGATGTTTTACCTCAAGAGCATTTGGACATTATCAGACGAAGATCAACATTCTTCGGATTTTTCACGTCGTAGTCAATCGTGTTCATGTTGACTATGCTGCTCTTTTATAGTGGGACTTTCTTTATTGCGTACAACAGAATAAAGATGTTATCCAGTAACCTCGCTTTACAAAACTCATCATTGCTGATTTGATGAAGAAGTTTCCTTCCATTCCTCCGAGACTTGAAGAGGATTATCATTTCATTAAGGATGATATTCCGTTGGTGGGTGTTTACACTACAGGGAATGTGATTGTCCGAGGGATGCTAATTCCGGATGAGTTTTTTACTAATGAAATCCGTGCCACTGAAGAGTATAAGGAGTATATGAAGGTGTTTATCGGGGTAGACATTCCAATGATTCAGCCATAACCGGTTGAATCTACCCAAGGAACAATTAGGACACCTAGCGCCCATAGGACACCTACCCCTCCCACTATGGCTAGTGATGTTGTTCAAAAGAAGTGAAAGAGAAAGCAAATTATTGATGAAACAAGCTTACCAAAACCGTCTTTAAAGATTCGTGTCAAATAGTTTCAATCAAGTACCTCTCCCATTCCAACTCCAACTGATAACGATGATGACTCCGATAATAGGATAGAGCCCAGGAGTCAGAAGGAGCATCCGGAAATTGTTGTTGATGATGATAAGAACGAGAAAGAGAAGAAAGATGATGATAATGATGATGATGATGTCAATGATGGTCACACTGATCATACATTAGACAGAACTCAAGAGATGGGTAGTTTAGAGATTAGGAACGAGAAGATACAGACACTAATTCCCTCACCCCATAGATCCCCTATGACAAACTTATCTTTGGATAAGAATTTATCTCGAGAATTGACGGATTCTATATCACCTACAACTGCCACTACATCTCATGATCCAAGCAAATCCAAACGAATTTCCAACAAGTACACACACATTCCAGGAGCTCTTCGTAGGATATGCATGCATCAAGATATTATGATCAACCAAACAGAGAAGAAATTTGTTATTAACCGTGATTTTTAGGCTATTCACAAGAATGTTGATAACATTCTCCATGATATAATTCCTAAGATTGCTTCAAATGCTACAAATGATATTATTGAAAATAATCTTCTAAAATTCTTAGTTGGAACTATCATGAAAGAAAGAGACACGTTTCAAGAGACTGTACCGGATCTGATTTCCAAGGAATTTGTTGATCATGCGCCAAAGTTAATCGAAGAACTTTTCCATACTTACATACTAAACAATGTTATTACTATTCATCCTACAACCAGCTCTTCAACTCATACATCATCATCTATTGATCTTCAACATCAACTGTATTTGAAGATGAAGACAAGTCTTCAAGCTCAAGCTGATGATCTAGAGTTGTGGGAAGTTTTAAAGTGTAAGTTTGAAAAGTCTTCAGCCTCGTTCGGTCCTTGCAGAACAAATACTTTTCGCGGCAGTGATCATGATGATCATCAAGATGATGATGCTTCTCCTGAGGGGGTGAAAAGAGCGAAAAGGCGAAGGACATCAAAAAGTTCGAAATCTGCAAGAGGCTCTTCTTCAAAACAACCAGCTTATAGATCTGAAACTTATATATCTAAACGACAACATCAGCAACAAGAATGGGATACATGGGTTGAGGAAATAGTAAGTGATATAGATAAGGTAATTCCTGAAAAAAAATCTCCTGAGGATGTTAAAGAATTTCAAGATAATGATGAACATGTTCCAACTATCTACGATCATGAAAGGATGGAGGCTACATTAAAAGACATGATGAGTAACCAGTTCAGAGATGCTGAAGAATATGCCTACCATCTGGAATAAACAAAGAATTATATAGAGAATCATATAGTGTAGGAAAGCAGACATGAAGACATAAAATGATCAAAGCCAAAAGTTTACGTTTTCTATGGACCCCAAAGAAATCCAAAATAAGCCACAAAGGTATTTTTACAACAAAGATTTGTTTTATTTAAAGAATGGAAATACCGAGGAAAGGCAGTATGTGCTCTCACTCTACAAGATACATGTTGTACCATTTCCAGAAGAAGACTTGCAAGAAAAGATGAAACGGTGGATCAAGAAAGAGTTTAAAACCTTCAACGAAGAAGCACGAATGTCAATTCAACATTGGAAAGATTCATGGCACAAGAGATTGTATAAGATCAACCATAGAAGAGTTAGAGCTAATCCAGAAGAATATTTCTCTAATCATAAGATTGTTGAGGTTATTAGAGTTACTACTAAACAATATCACGTGTTGGATTTTCTAGAACAGATCATTGTGATGAGTAAAAACAATAAACTAGATAGCTTTTCTAAGGCTGACTTCAAGTATCTAAACAAGAATGATATTGAAGATTTGTATTATCTTTGCCAAAACAAGAAATTCAATTACCGTGAGAACAAGTTAATAAATTCTTTAATGACATTCATCAGAAGTCGTGTTATTTAGGAGAGAGTGCATGATTAGGGATAGAAAGCTACCAGATCAGAGTCAACTTAACTGCACTGACGCTGACATTTCCTGGTATTAAAGCATGTGATCCTTACTCTATAGTAGATAAACCAAGTACATGTTTGATTTACTTAAATAATAAGAATGAGAAAAGGGTCATGTATTTAGTGGAGATTGTTAAGTTCTGTTATGCAATGCTGGAAAGAGTTTTGAATGAAGTTAAGCTAAAGATCTTCGAGATTGAGTTTCTAAAGAAGGATCCTCTGCTAGTTGACTTAGATCTTGACATAATGAAAGCATACGTAAGAGAAATCGCCAAGCGTCTAAGGCACCGAGAACATATAAGAAGATGGGAATCTTTTGTGAATGAAAGACCAATTCTACCGACGATGTGGCGTCAATAATAATCAACCCTTAGGGGGAGATTGTTAGGAATGAAAAAGTGTTAATTATTAACTATGAATTGGTCTTGTATTAAATAGTATAGAAAATAGTATTTATCATGCAATAAGTCAAGCTTGATCAAACTTAAGAAAATGTTGACTAAGTAAGACATTTATTCAAAGTAGGAAAAATAGAAGGTTAGAAGAATAAGTATAAATACCCCTTTAACAAGAGGTTATTAGTGTTGGTCATTTTGTATCCCTTCCTCAACCTCCCTTCTTTTTTCCTTTTCTTTAATGAAAATTTAAAATGTGTAAAAACTCTCTTTAGTCTTCTCTCCTCTAATCTCTAACACTTTCGTATGATATCCAATTCAAACATGACATATATCAGGCATGGTTACCATAGTTCTCCATCATGATTCCAGCAACCACGAAAGAAATGTCTTCCAAAAATCCTAGCTACTTCCGTTTAAGCGACTATTGTAAAATGCACCGTATTTAAAGCCAAACCCTCAAGCAATGACCATGCATATTTTGCAGTGGAATAAAAAGGGCCTGATAGAATTTTGTAATGTGCATTGCCATTGTTTCTGCTACCTACTGTATGATTTATTGAACTGATTAAAAATTTATAGTGCTTAGAGAGGGTCTTGAAGCTTCTATATAAGGTTATTAAAAATTACAATGATGCATTGTTTTTAGCGTTTTGAAGTTGAACCCATAGTAGTATTACGAGTATTATATGTTGGAATTCACTATAAACAAAATTTGACCCATATTAGTTTCGGTATACTTTATTCCTTATTATGTCCCTTTAGAGACATTTGTTGACTATTTTTACTTAGTCCATTTTGTATACATACTCATTCAGGAAAACTATGTAAACCAACAACAAGTTCTAAGGAAAAAAATTTAGCTCTGATCAGAAAATTCAAATTCTATTTATATCCTACACGCCCTTCTTGTTTCCTTGAAGCGTCTCAATCAAGAGCATATTAAAAAGAAAGATATAGAGGCCAAAATTGAAGGTATTTTCCATCGTTTTTTATTAAACTTTAGGACGTAAGCCCGAAAAGTGATTAGTTAAAAAGTTACTAATAGTGTGCGTATCAATTATCTTTACTGTATGTAGGGCTTTCTAACTTTATTGTAAAACAAAACCTACATTTGTGAGAACCACTATTACTAACAAAGTACAATCTCTACATTTATAACAGTCCTAGGGCCCTTTTATACCATATACACTTAAAAATGACCATTTCCCATGAGTTTAAGGCCATGCATTATCATATGGTTTAATACCTGCTCCATATATATAGCCAAACCCAGCTAACACAACTGCACAAAACCAGCATCCTTTCAGCAACAATTTCCATATTATTTGACCCATAAAAACAAACCTCTCATTTGTAAGAACTCCAAATACTAACAATATACAAACCCTGTAATCATAAGAGACATGTGGGTGCGTCTCATACCATTGAAGATTACAATATCAAAGTGACCCTTGGTCCTTACGGTTTAGAATGCTTACCCTGTACATATTACAAAACTGAATTCTGCCTCTCGCATGAAACTAACAAATTAGTGGCTTATGGCCTCAAGATATACCCAAGAAGTTTATTAAGCAACATGTCAGGCGATGATAAAACCGGCACAGTCAGGAACCTGATTGGAACTATTTAGCTTATCCAACAAAACAAGCCTACTTTAGTGTTTGGATAAGCTTATGAATTTAGGCTTATGAGCTTATTTAAGTTTGCATTTTCCTTATTTTACAACCGTAAGCAGATCCAAACGCATCAACTTATAATCATAAGATAATACAAACGCTCACCAAAAGCTTATCAGCTTATTCCATAGTCATATAGTAAAATAGGAGTTTTGGAAATTGTATTAACTTACATTTAGGGGTTTCTATAACCAGGAACTTAATCGGAACATGGAACAGAGAATCAACTCCATCTAGACCAGATTTTCCTAATGATTTTGACCCTCAAACCTTGGCTGCCGTTAGTGTCTTACTATGGATATTTTCTCATGAAAAATATATTAGGGAGTAAACACTTTACATGTCCTTATGGCTACGGTCGTTCTTTAAATAGTGTGGACAACCTTGAAATTGGATTTGATATGAATGTTTTCATATATTTAGTGGTAACATCACAAGTATAAATACTAATACGTTAGCAAATCATATGCAAATGATTATTCGTAGCTGAAAGAGTCGTATTTTTTTTTGTCAAAACATTAAATCCAAATAATACCTGAAATCATGAGGGCACATTTTTGTTTTGCTAAATTGGAAAAAAACACTTTGTTGTGTAGACTTGCAGCGCACCAGCAGACTCGGTTCTTGGACAGATAGAGGCAGAGGATGATGTCGATGAAGAAATGGCACCAAATTGTTGAAAGACAAAACTTTCCACTTGCATTTTCTTGGTATATAGTTGATATTGGTTAGCAGTCACAAATATGGCTTTGATTCATAGTAGAGGCTGCAATTCAGACATGCTTACTTATGATATGTGATATAGTTATGTTCTTGTGGGTAGAAAAGATGATGATGATTCGTTTTGTTTTGATTATAGGTATATTACTTTCACGTATATAAATGTGGATGTAACTAATAATGTTGAAATTGGCAGATGGAAACTCCCACAACCACGAAAAACTTGATAAGCAAAAACCCAAAAAGTAAAACATCACCGACAACATCGAAAGTTTTTGTAAACACAATACACAAAACGCGTCGCAGTGAAGCGTGGGTTTTCAAAAACGTGTTGAGGCTAAAAATCTAAAATAAAGAATGAATATTTTATATAAAAAGAGTTTATATAAAATTGTAAGAGGAGAGTTATTTAAGATACCCTCTGACATGTGTGAAAACACATATCCATTTTATATCAAAATAGACCCTAAAAAGACCAAAACTGTACATAAAATGCTTGAATATTGCTTGTTTTGTCTTTGTGATTGTGTAGGTATGGATAAAGCAAAAATCACAAGAAAACGGGTAAAACCGGGCAAAAACGAACACGGGAACGAAAGAGCACACAAAGAGCCGAAAGTTTTCTACAAAAAGGTCAAAAACTCAGGAGTGGTCAAACTTCAGTCAACTTGGTTAACAAAAGTCAAGGTCACTAAAGGACAAAATCTTAAAGTTACGATTCAGTCCCTCATAAAATCCAAAATTACAAAAGTGGTCCCTAATCCCTAAATGTTAACACCCGTTAGCATTTATAAAACAAAAGTTAACATTTGTTAAATCCCCATATCCAAAACCTATTACCCCATATCCCAAGCCCAAATCTATTATAACCCAGCCCAAACCCAAGTCAACCCCGGGTCAACAACACATCAAACGCACCCTTATAGTAAAAAAGAAGCGGGAAAGTTTGTTGTTACTGTAGATCATCTTCCCCAATTACCCAAGGTCAAAAACAAAGGGCAATTCACAATTAAGGGCCAAAAAGGACAATTCATGGGATCAAGTACACATGGGCAGAGTAATACATCATCAAACGCACCCTATTGGCCTATCCCAACAAGGAATGCCACGTGGACTGACAAGTAGCACAAGGGAATGTTGGGATTTGCACTTGAGGTACTCACACAAGAAGCACAAAGGTTTCTGACACACGGATGCCACGCTGGCAATCTGTGTGTCCCAAATCTAATCCAACAGTCCAAGATCATTACTCAATGATTAGAGGAATTGAAGGCTATGATCAAGAGGAGCGTCTAACTGAAAAGGGGACTAGAAGCTTCAGCTGGACACTATATATACTCACACTCTCACATACACTAACCTTGGGAGAAACTAGTTTCTACTAGCTTTTTAAATGATAAGAAGATTTTAGCTTTAGAAAATTAGCTTACATGAATTTTCCATTTAAATCTATTGTAATCTCCTTTTAAATAATGTAATCAAGTTTTTAGTTAATGAAATTGAGTTTTTACTTTAAAATAATCTGTCATAAGCTCTTGATTTTACTCATAAGTTTTTAATCTTCTTCAAATTATAAGCTATTGTTACATAAGCTCATATAAGCTCATTCTAGCTCTCACAAGTCTATAAGCTTGTGATTGAGCTTAATTAAACCTTAATCATACTCAAAGCTTTAAAATCAGCTTAAAAGTACCTTTGCTTATTTGGATTGAGACTTTTGGAAGATGAGTTTAAAAGGGAAGAACTCATATGGACTTATACTGGCTTATCTTAGGATATGCCAGAGCTTGTAGATGCTTATTTGAGCTTTTATCACCTTTGTTTTGCTAAGGTTCCTGTAAGTTCTCCTTTATCTTTAAATTCTAGCTTATAAATATGCTTGTTTGCTTATCAAATGCTTATTATGCTTTCTAGTTAGCTTATTTGTGCTTATTATCATCTTATATGTTTATTAGTCTTAATTGATCATCTATCTTTAGTTAATATAGCTTAGATCTTAGTTTTGCATTTTTCTGTCTTAAAAATCATTAAAAACCAAAAATAGTTAGCATAGTTTGTAGATCTTAGTTTCTAGCTAATCTGGTTGTTGAAATAAGCTCACTAGGTTAGTTATAAGCTAATAGCTATCTCGTATTAAAGTTTCATTAACTAGATTTTAGAATCATAAGCTAATTTGAAACCTGTCTAAATATAAAGGGGTGTTTAGATTAATGCAGTTTGACCTCTTAAAGTCAAACTGAATTGTGCAATTTATTTTGGTTAGTTTGATTTTCAAATTTGATTAGGTTTTGAGCAGGTTTGTAGGATTAGTTTAAGCTTAATATCATTTTGAGGCTTAATCATTTTGTTCCTGCACCAGGGGAATTTTCCCCTTCCTTTGCTTGTTAAAAATTTGATCCAAGCCTCATTGAGCTTGGATCTTGTTTGTGTTGAGTTTAAACACACTCTCTTTGGGTGTCTAATGCAGGTTTACCCTTAAAGGTAACCTGCAAATTGGTTTTGTACCTTTGGTCAATTACATCAGCAGTAGTAATTGCTGTTACTACTGTTTCTCTTTTCATTTGCATTTAAGCTAGTTTAAATAAGTTTTAGGTTTTAAAATTAAGCAAGCTCATAGTTTAGGTATAGGACTAGTTAGTTTAAGAGTTAATTTTCAATTTCTAGCTTAATTACTAGGGTACATTAGCTTTTAAAGTTTTTAAAAATCCTTAAAAAAACAAAAACAGTAGTAACTAGACTAGCTTTTTAAAATTAGATTTTTAGCTTATAAGATCAGTTTTATGGTTGATAATTATAGCTTATAAGTAGTAGGATAAGTTGTCAAAAGCTCAGCAGTCTTTCATAGCTTAATGTGCATTCTAGCTTAAATAGATTTTGAATTTTTAGTCAAAATTTCTAAGTTAGCCTCTTAGATCATCTAATTTAGATAGCTTATAGTGTTTTTAGCTTAAGTAGCTTTTCAAATTTAGATACTATACATCATTAGCTTTCTAGGACAGTTTTTGTTTTCAAATTTGAGCTTAAAATGAGTTGTGTGCAAGCTTATAAGTGAAAACTAGCTTTTTGGTCCTTATAAGCTTACTTTCTGAGACAACAAGTTTCATAAGCTTTTTGAGAGCTTATTTTTGAGTTTCAGCTTATATTGCTTTTATTAAAGTTGCTTATCTTTAGGTGCTTAACAACTTTTGTTCTTTAAGTTTTTTATAAAAACCAAAAAAAGGGAAGTGGAAGTCGGGGGTGAGCAAGACTCGAACCCCCGACCTCAACACCTCAACCCTTTATAACTCTACACACACCACACACTACCACTGCCCCCTTGGGTCTTTTACATAAGACTCTTGCACACTTTATTCTTTATACACATTTTAGCCAATAAGCTTATTAAGCTGTCACAGCTTATTTCGTGGCTTATTTTATAAGCTGTGATCTCGGGCTTATTTTTCCTAGGTTTTAATTAGTATAATATATTTTTTGTAATTTTTCTAGATTTTTTATAGTTAATTTAGTATTTTTAAACATTTATTTTCATTTAAAACTTTAAAAAATCATAAAAAATAGAAAAATAATGAAAAAAATATAAATCTTTTTTAGAAAAATTTCTTTTATCATTTAGAACGTAGGAAAATTAGTTCGACTCTCATAGGTTTATCTTTGAGCATTTTAGCTTTTAGGACTCGGTTTTCAATTCCCGTTATTCGTTTTTGTGATTTCTTTCAAATTTTATTGTTAAGTTTCAAATTTTGCAAATCCCTTTATTTTTACTCATAGAATTAGATTATTAATTCAAATTCTAGGTTAAGGTGCTAATTAGGGTTTATTTTGTCATTTCCGTTTTTCGTCTGCGTGTTTAGTTATTTTTCTTGCATTCAATTGTTTTATTTGTTTTTAGTCATAGAAAATCATTCAAAATGTTGAAAATCATTTATAACATTGTCCAAACTAAATCGAGGGTATCAATTCACATTTCTTTAGGATACGACCCGGTAATCACTTACCGGTTAATATACATATTATATTATATATATTTTGAAGAACTTCCTTTTTACCTTTGTCCTCAAGGGTAAATTGTTAATTTTCCATAGTATTATATATTATATTTTTACGTGTGTTAGATTCTACGAATCAACGTCAATAAATTCACTGTGTATTTTTAGTATTGTACGCGTTTGCTTTTAAATCGTAATCGTTAAGTTAAATCGCGTAAGCTAAAAATTATCGTTCAATGTAAACGGGAATCAAACAATTAAATGTTTACATCAAGCAAGTGTTAAGTAATTATTTTGAGGATAATTATTAACTTTGTTTATTTTATTTTTATTGGTTGCGTAAAGTGTTTACGTTTTGCGATAAAATACGTTTAGGTATTCCCGAAACCACCAAAACTTTTCTACGCTTCAACAAATACCTACATTTATACCCAAAACCAAAAAATAACAAAATATCTTACATATATACATGCATAAACCGGATTTGGTGTATACACATCAAGAAATATCGCAAAAATCTCAACTTGGTCTTTTGTACATCACTTGCCATTAAACCTAGCCATACTTCCCATTGTTTTTTACCAACACTTCTATGTTTTACTCCCATTATCACAAGACTTCTTACATGCATCTTTGACTACTCCTATGGTTATATAAGTCTTGCACTAGTATAGAACACACATACATACTCATTTTCTTAATGTGAAAAACAAAAAAACTCTCTTATTTGTCCTTCACAACCCATGGCTCAAACCAAGCACACAAAAATCCATACAAAATTTTATTTACAACACTTACACACATTCCTACATGATATCTAAGATAACCTAAGGTGATTAGAAGGTTTGCTTTAAGGTTTACAAGTGTTAAAGGAAGAAAGTTCAAGATTAGGGTTTTGGTTGAGATTAGGGTTTTCAAGACTTGCAAGTTAGGGTTTGGTTGCTAAACAAGGGTTTAGCTTTTGTTGTTCATCACCACACATCATATTAAGGTCACTTAAAACCCTTAATCACTTTACTTTTGTGATTTTATGCATATATGATGTTTATGTAGTTAATCACCATCTAAGAACATGTTTACTTGTAAAAATGAATTTTTACACTTGTTTATAATTTGGAAAACTTTTATATATGTTGTATGAGTGTTCATATCATGTTATAATAGAAGTATAAGCAATGTACAAGTGTTGGTTATGCATAAAAATTATATGTAAACAAGTTAACTAAAAAGTATACTTATGAAAGTTCATGGATAAATAAGTGTGTGCACATTTGGATCTTGTGATTCTTGGATAATATATGGACAAATGATGAATTAGGGACCCTAAGGATGTAATACATGTGATAATAAGTATTGTAATGGACTTGTGACAAAGTGGTAAAGCTAGAAAGTTATAAAATCAAGCTTAAACACATTTTCATCAAAAATATCAAAACATTCTGTTAGAATTCGAAAATAAAACTATTTATTTTATATTTTTATAAAATACTACATCTTATAAGGATTCCAAAAAGGTAAGAAACTCGAAAAACAGATTAATAACGAAGAATATACGTAGTTTACAAGTTATACGTTAATAAACGGTTTTATAAAAGAAATTTTATAAAAACAAGTTACAAAATACTACTGATATATAAGGTTGGTTATTTTTCTCAGATCACACATATTTTTAGGATTCCAAAACAATAATTATCGTAATTTTTCAATTAATAACGAAGGAGTTATGAATTTCGCGAGTTTATGATAATAAATACTTTTATAAAAACAATTTTATAAAAATTACTGTTCATCTTAGACATGAACATTTTGAAAACATCATTAATATGATAGAAATTTTAATAACAAAGACGTGCTCGAAAGAATCGCTAAAAACGGAGCTATCGAATAAAATACGACATTTACGGGTTTTATGATAACTAAATTTATAAAAATAAATTTATAAACTGTCATGAACAGTACAAAACCACTCTTCATAGGGGGGACTAAAACTATGAAAATGGAATATTTTTATAAATCGTTCTTATACGAAATCGTGGACAAAAGAACGCTAAGAATACGGACTTAAAACGATAAAGTTACGTCGTTTTTAGTAATGAACTATTTATAAACGTTTTAACTTTATAAATACGATTTCACAAACTCAATTAGCTGATGATGTAGCTATATAGAATTATATATGGTAGTAGTTATTCAAAGTACTTAGTACTCATACGACCTATAATTGATTAGGTTGCATTCGGGCGTAATTGTGATGCACTTTATGTTGTGATTTACATAGTTAAACTCATCCACTCGAGGTGAGTTCATAGCCTCACGTTTTACATTTTATAATGATTTATAAGTTTTGGGGTGAGAACATGCTTTGTTTTATAATTGGAACAAGTTGAACATTTCATATTTAAAACTGATTACGTGTTTGCTAAGTAGCGATAACCCAATGTGCCCACTATCATGAACTGTAAATCACTTGGAGGGTCAGCGCGATGTTAATAAATTAGATCTATTCTAGGGGTGATTACCCCATTCAGGTGATTAGCATATCATGGTGTCGAAACTACCGATGCCACGAAGATACCATGTCGGATTTGGGATGTTTTGGGTTAGAACATCATCAAGGGCAATGTAAGGCAAAATTTTAAATTGCCTATTCATTTATGTCGAGCTTCAGTGCATGAGCTTAGGGAAACGTAATTACATTTTTGTGATGTTTACATTTAATGTTATTATCACGGGAGAATTTGCGGTCCTACAATATATATACTTCACAATACCTATGAATCACAAAATTCATTGTTTGACGTTTTAAAGCATGTTTTTCTCAGGAGGTCAATAAGGCACGAGGTGCGAGGGATACATTGGTGGTCGTTATTTTAGAAGTCATTTGCATTAAAAAAATTGTTGCATTACATTTTGGAGAATCATTTGTTATGAACTAGAATCTTTGTACACTTTAACAACGAATATGTATAAGCTCTTTGGGCTTTTGTTATCAAAACTTTGCTAAATCAATGTCTCGTATTTTGATTTTAAACGACACTTTTAAAGGTCTTTCTTATATATCTTGTGCTATTGATCTATGAAGTAACGCTCCCAAACCCATATTCCGTTGCGATCCAATTTGGGGGTGTTACATTGTTTTTTATAATAAGTTGATTCTCAACTTATTTATACCGAACAATCTTGTCTATATCCTTACTCTCAAGTAAGTATAAATAGCAATATTTTTTACCACCATCAGCAAATATGATGAAGTACTCGCTATTCGCTACCTTAGTAGGTATCAATTCCAAATCACATAAAACCATGTGAATCATATCAAGGGCTTTAGTTATTTTCCGTTCAATCGAGAGAAAAGACAATCTTGTCAATTTGCCTTCAACACAAGTTTTACTTTTGTAGTCCGTGTCAATACAAAAATGGGTATCCAATTTAGTTTAATTAGACAACATATCGATTTAAACTTTAAAACATGTCCGAGTCAGCCATGCCATACATTTAAACAATCAAATAAGCTGAATTCATACTTATTTTACTGAAATGACCATTAGAAAATACATTCAGCTTAAACATTTTTTAAAGGCGTAACCCGTACGGACTCAAAATATGGTATTCATTAACTCAATTTTTATTTGATTCAAACACAAGATGAAAGCCAAATTTCATTAAGTAACCATCTAGATACAAGATTCCTATAAATCTCCGGCACGTACAACGCGTTGGTTAACTTAAACTCTTTTCCATATGTGAATCACATCTCCTTTTCCCCTGATATTAACAGTTGGAGAGTTGCCCAAATTCGTTCTCTTCATTCTCAACTGCATTAAAAGAGTTAATCAAACTCTTATCACCATATACGTGACATGATACCGAAGTGCTTATCCACCATTATCTAAGGTCGGGCTCCCTCATGGCCTCAGTTTTCATGTCATTCAGACCATATAACTCATAGTTATAGCACATAAGGTTTTTGAATGCTTTAAAGAATCTAGCGTGCATGTAACTCGAGTATTGGTCTCCCTTTTAACAAGTTCGAGAGCAGATCTTTTAGATGTCACTCGTGACATTCCAAATGTTAATATAAGGTCTCATGATTAGTTTGAAACTAATTTAGTACTATTAACAACGTGCTTAATCACATAGTGTTTCTTAACAAAAATGATTTAAACAACTTTTGTTTAAAACGCTAACGTTTTGTAAGATCCGTTATACAAAACCACTTTAAAGGGAGTCTTTTGACTAAACAATTAAACAATATCGTCTATTACATAATGTTTTTAACAAAAAACACTTATTTAATATGATGTTGTTAATTTCCATTAAGAAGATCTTAATAGATCTGTTTCACATGATCTATTTCTACAATGAACTCAACAAGGTTTAAGTAGATCCACTCTTCTAAACTCAACAAGGTTTCTATAGAACTTCTTTGTACCAACATCCTCTGTTTTGTACTTGCGTTCCAATGACTCCCATAATTCTTTGGCAGTCGTGGTCTTGCAGTACACGTTGTACAAAGAGTCCACTAGACCATTCAGAACTTGGTTGTTACACCAGAAGTTTGAATGTTTCCATGCTTCCGTAGCTTGCACAGCTTGTGCATTAGAAGGTTGACCTTCCTTAGGAGGTTCCACCTAAGGTGCAGTCTCATTTAAAAACCGCGCAAGGTTCAAAGTTCTAAGATAGAAGAACATCTTCTGTTGCTACCTCTTAAAATTCTGCCCATTGAATTTTTCTGGTTTTTCAGCATGATTAGCAACTGTGTTGGTAACCGGCGCACCAGTTACGTTCACAGGAGTAGTCACAATCGTGTTTGTCATCCTGACAGATCAAACACAAACAGTTAAATAAACTGTTATAAATTGGTATCCAAGAAATTCAATCCTGATTTCTATAATCTTGTACCGGATCTGCTTCAAACAAACTCAATCTTGGTTTCAATGAATTAATAGATCAGTTTAATAGAAACTCAATCTTGGTTTCAAAATAAACTGATATGAACAACTGCTTTTAAAAAAAATCGTTATAGATCTGTAATTCTCTGTAAGTTAAAAATCTGTTTAATTAAAACTGATTTCCAAAGAAACTCAATCTTGGTTTCGACAGAAAACAGTTTATAAAATCTGTTAATAATATTTAATCCGATTTTAAGAAAGTGTTTATAATTCTGTTAAACAGAATCTGTTTTAAGATTGTAGGGAAACATGTACACTTTTATTAAAATAAAATCAGATTATAATTAATAATAATTAACAGAAATTAAACAACAGAAAATAAAACAGACATAATTGGGTAGAAGCAGAAGACAGACAATATGAACGATAAATAAGAAAACAGTAAAAGGTCGTGGAACGAGGCACGTGTTGGACACGCTTCCCTTAAAACAGATTCACCGTCTGTTTCCCAGGGTACAACGTTCAAAGCTGTTGTACAGCCGGACCTGACATACTTGCCTGAAATATCACGGAAAACAGAGTGCTTCTGATCGAAAAGACTGCTGGAAAACTTGTTAATGGAGCTTTTCTCTCTTGTGTGTTTTTGTTGTGTCTTGGAATGGTTGAGATTGCCATCTATTTATACACATTCATATGCATATGGTGTAATGGTGCAATCAATGTCAATTAATGCCTTAATAATGAGCTGCTATAAACCAAATCATAACAGCCAATTTAATTGTCAATTAATGACACATTAATTTGCAGTCATAAACCTTTAAAACAAATCATAACAGCCAATTTAATTGTCAATTAATGACACATTAATTTGCAGTTATAAACCTTTGAAACAAATCATAACAGCCAATTTAATTGTCAATTAATGACACATTAATTTGTAGTTACCAAACGAGCTCGTAACTGACATTTAACCATTTTTCTCCATTCCAACTTTCTTTCTTTGAGACTCGATATCTCATTCACACTAACTCTCTTTTGAATATATACTGGCTCGACCTGGCCTTACACTTAATAATTATATTTACTAATAATTATCTATGTCAGTGAAAACACGTTTTCCACTAAATTTTTTCCAACAACTCCTTCCTTCTGGATCTCACTATGTCTTCACCTCTCTCTAACATAATTCTCTCTCAAAACCTAACCACCACCGCTTGAAGATGAACAAACAAACCCAAATTACAAATGAGATTTGGGTTTATAGGTTATTAGTTTATGCTAATTGATTATGAAAAAAATAGGTTTTTTTCCTTTTAATTTGTAGTTTTTTATGCAAATTACTTGATCTAATTGTTGTTTTATAGGTGTTCAATTATTCATAAGGTTGCCACATTCAACAAGCAGGTATGAAAAAAAATCCAAATTTGGTTTTTTTCCTTCTAATTTGTAGTTTTTTTTGCAAGTGCGTTGATATTATGATGTGGGTATCGATTAGAATGAGATGCTGTTTGTGTTTTATGTAGAGGGTGATT
>BQNB010046695.1:0-43554 GCA_026074375.1 Tanacetum coccineum
TATATCCTTGTGTAATTGTGCTATGACTTAACACCCAATTGTTGTATATTCCGCTGCGTGAACTTTGGGGGTGTTAAAACCATATGAGAAGAAGACGTCAATAGTTGAAGGTGACAAAGGTGGATCTCGATTGAAGGTTATTTCTTGTATTAAGGCCCGTAAGTACGTTGAGCAAGGTTGTCATTTGTTTTTGGCACATGTTACGAAGAAGAAGTCAAAGGAGAAACGATTAGAAGACGTGTCTGTAATTCGTGACTTTCCTAAGGTGTTTCTTGAGGAGTTACCAGGACTGCCACCGCCGAGGCAAGTTGAGTTTCGAATCGATCTAGTGCCGGGAGCTGCACCTGTTGCACATGCACCGTATAGATTGGCACCGTCTGAAATGAAAGAGTTGTCAGTATAATTGTAAGAGTTGCTGGAGAAAGGATTTATTCATCTAAGTTTGTGATCGTGGGGAGCACCGGTTTTGTTTGTGAAGAAGAAAGATGGATCTTTTAGGATGTGTATAGATTATCGCGAGTTGAATAAGTTGACTGTCAAGAATCATTATCCTCTTCCAAGAATCAATGATTTATTTGATCAGCTGTAAGGTTCTAGCGTGTATTCTAAGATTAATCTGTGATCAGGATATCACCAGTTACGCATTAAAGAGGAAGACATTCCGATTACTGCATTTAGAACTCGGTATGGTCACTTTGAGTTCCAAGTAATGTCGTTTGGATTGACTAATGCGCCTGCTGTGTTTATAGACTTGATGAACCGAGTATGCAAGCCATATCTTGATAAGTTTGTCATAGTGTTCATCGATGATATTTTGATTTATTCCAAGAACGATGAAGAGCATGAGAAGCATTTGAGGATTATTCTGGAGCTGCTTAAGGAAGAGAAGTTGTACGCCAAGTTTTCAAAGTGTGATTTTTGGTTAGATTCAGTACAATTTCTGGGTTATGTGATCGATCATAGTGGTGTTCATGTTGATCTTGCCAAGATCGAGGCCATTAAGAGTTGGGCTGCACCGATGACGCCAACGGAGGTGAGACAATTTCTTGGATTGGCGGGCTATTATCGAAGGTTTATTGAAGGATTTTCTTTGATTTCTAAGCCACTGACTAAGTTGACTCAGAAAAATAAGAAGTACGAATGGGGAAGTGAAGAAGAAGAAGCTTTTCAAACGTTAAAGCAGAAGTTGTGTAGTGCACCGATCTTAGCGTTGCCTGAGGGAACGAAAGATTTCATGGTGTATTGTGACGCATCTCTTAAGGGTTATGGAGCTGTGTTGACGCAAAGAGAAAAGGTGATAGCGTATGCTTCTAGACAATTGAAGGTCCATGAAGAAAATTACACTACTCACGATTTGGAGTTAGGAGCCGTTATTTTTGATTTTAGATTATGGAGAAATTATTTGTATGGAACGAAATGTGTGGTTTTCACTGACCACAAGATCCTACAATATATCCTAAATCAGAAAGAGTTGAACTTGAGACAACAAAGGTAGATTGAGTTGCTGAGTGATTATGATTGTGAGATACGGTATCATCCTGGAACAAGGAATGTTGTGGATGACGCCTTAAGTCATAAGGAAAAGGATAAGCCATTACGTGTTCGAGCTTTAATGATGACTGTTCACAATGATTTACCAAAGCAGATTCGTGAAGCTCAGGGAGAAGCCATGAAAAGAAAGAATGTAAAAGCAGAATATTTGGGGAGATTGATTAAGCCGATATTCGAGTTTTAACCCGATGGAACACATTGTTTTGGGAATCGTGTTTGGTTACCGTGATACGGTGGATTGAGAGATTTGGTTATGCATGAGTCGCATAAGTCCAAGTATTCTATCCATCCGTGATCGGATAAGATGTATCAAGATTTAAAGTTGTTGTATTGGTGGCCGAATATGAAAGCTGATATCGCTACATATGTTAGTAAGTGTTTAACTTATGCAAAAGTTAAAGCTGGGCATCAGAAACCGTCTGGGTTGCTGCAACAACCTAAGATTCCTGTTTGGAAGTGGGAAAGAATTACTATGGATTGTGTGAGCGGACTGCCGAGAACGCCAAGTGGGTATGATATGATTTGGGTTATTGTCGGCCGACTGACCAAATCAGCTCATTTCCTGCCTATAAAGAAAACGGATAGTATGGAGAAACTCACGTGACTATAGTTGAAGGAAATAGTGTGTAGGCATGGTGTACCTGTTTTGACTATTTCGGATCGAGATAGCCATTTTACGTCTAATTTCTGGAGATCGCTTCAGGAAGCGTTGGGGACTAATTTGGATATGAGTACTGCTTACCACCCTCAAACGGATGGTCAGAGTGAGAGGACAATACAAACGCTGGAAGATATGTTGCGTGCCTGCGTGATTGACTTCGGAAGTAGTTGGGATCGCCATCTACCATTGGTCGAGTTCTTATATAATAATAGTTATCATGCAAGTATTAAGGTTGCACCATACGAAGCTTTGTACGAAAGAAAGTGTAGATCACCTGTATGCTGGAGTGAGGTTGGGGATAGCCAACTCACCGGTCCAGAGTTGATCCATGATACGACTGAGAAGATTGTCCAGATTAAGAATCGTTTGTTAGCTGCTCGTAGTCACCAGAAGAGTTATGCAGATAAGAGACTTAAGCCGTTGGAGTTTGAAGTTGGTGATTTGGTATTACTTAAGGTATCGCCATGGAAGGGTGTTGTGCGTTTCGGAAAGCGCGGAAAGTTAAGTCCATGTTATATCGGTCCATTCAAGGTTTTGGCTAGAATTGGTCCATGGCGAACTTACTGCGGTTGGATCTTAGACGCTTGCTTATTTCTCTTTCAAATGCTTTAGACGCTTGTTTATTTCTCTTTAGCTGCCATCCAGCAATTGATTAATGATGGCATCCAGCAATTGCTTATTTCTCTTTCAAAGGACGTCAACATCCGAAACACCAACCATAACTTTAGCTGCCATCCAGCAATTGATTAATGATGGCATTTCCTCAGCTCTGAAAGCACAAGCTGCATTAATGACAAGTGATAGTAATCCCAACAGGAACACCGGACCTACTGGAACTCCTGTAACAAAAACGGGAAACTATAAAGAGTTCGTTAGCTGTCAACCTTTCTACTTTAATGGTACGGAAGGAGCAGTTGACCTCATTTGCTGGTTTGAGCAAACTGAATCGGTATTTTCTCGTAACAACTGTGCCGAGGAAAACAATGTGGCATTTGCTACCGGAACTTTAACCGATAATGCCCTGTCCTGGTGGAATTCATACGCTCAACCTATTGGAATAGATCAAGCCAATCAAATCACTTGGATCGAATTGAAAAGACTCTTAACCGATAAGTATTGCCCTCGAACTGAAGTCAAGAAGTAGACGGAAAGAGAATTTTACAAATTGAGTATGAAAGGAAATTATCGTAAGACTTACATTAGGAGATTTCAAGAATAGCCGTCTTATCGCCCAATCATGGTACCAACGACCGAGAAACTTATGGAAGTTCTTATCAATGGTTACCTGAAGTATTGAAGGAAACGTTACTGCCTCGAAGGCCTTAAACTTTGGAGGGAAGCCATCAAATAGCCTAGAGGTTAAATAGATTAGATAATAAAGCTATTGATTCTATGACAAAAAGTATATGATCGTAATGAAGCTTGAGGTAGGGAAACATCATCAACAACAACTATCAGAATAACTTATAACAATAACAACCCGTAACATGATCACACCAGCAGCAGATCAGGAGCAGAAACTTCAGACTTATACTGGCACCAATGGGTATACTGGAAATCGTCCCTTGTGTAAAAGATGCACCCTACATCACATAGGACTCTGCACTGTCAAGTGTCGGACTTGCAATAGAGTAGGTCATCTGACCAAGAATTGCAAAAACAAAAGACCAGCCACTAGAAACAACCTACAATCTGTATCCATAACTTGTAATGTCTATGGAGAGAAAGGACATTATGCAAATTAGTGCTCAAAAGCAAACAACAAGGCCACAAGAAAGCATACTTAGAGACAAGCTTGCTTTTATTCACTTTAGGATTTCTACCCTAGAAACAACTCTCGAGGATATTCAAATTTCATCAGAATCTTCTTCAATCTGAAAACCTCAATCATCAAGCTACAATCCTTTCCGTTTGTTACTTATTCTAGAATCCTATACGAGATAGTCAGCATAAGTTAAACTCATTTTAGAGTTTATTATTCGTAAAGTTATCCATGGAATAATAAAGTGATAATTCTGTTACATCTTGTTATCTGGTGGTATCAAAACTTGTCATCGTTTGTCAATTCCATTAATCCTATTATGTTCAAACTCTAAATACTCTCCTCATACCTTTGCAACATAAATTTTCATCCTCGAATATATAGGCGTCAGTATAATCAACATCTCAATATTATTTAACCATTCATGATCATATCATTTTCTACACCTTAACGGTTAACCATCCACTCCCCACTTTTTATATATTTTTTTTTTACCCCCCCCCCCCCCCCAGTTTCCATATCATGTTTTTATGCTTAGGTAAGACGATTTTATGATACATCTTATTGACATGCATGAATGAGGATGCTTCTTATTTGAATATAGGAATTATAAATCTCCGAACTATGAATTATTAATTTCTCAGTTACAAGGAGTGAAGCTTATTTTTTTGTAAGTGACAAATTATAAATAAATAGGCTTAAGTATATAACATACGTACAAACAAGTTTCTTTCAACCCATTCCTTAATCATTATCATTTTCATTATATCATTATTACCTTCATCATCTGTTCATTTCAAAATCTGTATCTCACGTGATTAGCAACTCTTAACTAATAACAAGGAAACACACAAGAATCTATACAATGTCAAATGATTTCAATACCACTAGGTATGAAAATTTTGACAAAGACTTGTGATAGCATTCTTATTCGATGTTGACTTTTAAAGGTTAATGAATAACGATTCTTTACGATCAGAGTAGCTCAACGGAAGCGTGGTAGGCCCATAACCTACAGGTCTCATAAATCGAAGTATTCCATCCACCCAGGTTCTATCAGGATCTGGAGAAATTCTATTGGCTGTCATCAAAAGGTGTGGTCTTGGAAATAAGTAGACGTGTGAAAGGAGGTAATTATAATTATGGTGCGCAACATAATTATAAATGCATCACACACGTGGACTTGTGACCTTGATTAGCCTAACATAAAAATTAAATTCATGCCTAGTACCTACATCTATTCCTAAATAATATCACTACAACTTTCAACTAAATCTCGGGACGAGATTTCTGTAAGGGGTGGAGACTATAACAACCCAAGAATTTTCATCAAATGCAAAACCTATTTTACTATTATCACAATTGTACGGGGAAATTTTTTGCTTTATTACATTACTTTTGTTACCAATATCTCAATATGCAAGGTAACTTGCATAACTAAAGTAGACAGGCTCACGCAACCTATCTATGGCAATCCTATCTTCATATATGTCAAGCAAACATCATAACATGTCAAGTCAATATCGTCATATCCTTTTTACAAAGTACATTATTCCTATAATGTACCATTCGCAACGTTATATCAAAACGGGCTTTAAACCGTTATCGTATACCTCTAAACCCTAATTCCATGAAGGGTTAATATCTAAAGTGAATGTACAAGCTACTAAAGCATATGTACAAGTATCAACATTTCATTTGAAATATAAACTCCCTAACAAGTCCGTACAAGCTTTCAATCACAATATACAGACATAATGCCGTAATCCCAAATAGCCGATTTAAACCTCCGTTTTCCATTCCAGTTACTTCCCACAACTCTTGTGCAAGCTAATACACTCAATATACAATGTGTAAACCCTAATTATTCTATTCATAAGCTTTCATACACATTTTAAACTCAAAACCCTAATTCAAAAGTCAGAAACCCTAACCCGAGCTAAATACTAAACCATGACCCGTTTCCTAGTTTTTATCCATCATAAACCTAAACCAATACTCAAATAAGTTGTGATAACTTAGTTTACAACATTATGAGCCATATTCAATCATCATTTCATCATTTCATCTCAATTATACACAAAATGAATCCAAGAAACCCTAAACGTACCAAAATGGATCATTCGACCCGTTTACTCATTTTTAACCATTTAAAACACCAACAATCAATCAAGTGTCATTGTAAACTCATGATATGAGCTTACAATCCATGATCTATCCTTATTTTGGCAATATACACGAGTTATATGCTCAAAAACCCTAAAGAAACCCTAATATGCCCTAATTGAACCCGTGGCATATTTCAATCATTTTCGATCCATTTTAATCCAAACCACTTACCAACTCTTGATTATAATCCTTAATATATGTCCTAGAATCAGTAACCAAACATTCCTAATCAAGCTTACACGAAATACAAGCTTGAAAACTCAAGAAAACCCTAATCGAACCCATAATGACCCGCGACCCTATTTCTTGCATATTTGACCCATTTTGACAATTTCTTTTGCACAAGCTCCTCAATGACAAGCACCTCTACTCCCTTAAGCAGCTTACTAAGCTCCTTGTACCATTTCTTGGTTGATTAAGGCTCCACATCTCCCCTTTTGTGCCTATGGCAGCCGCGGCAAGCACATGGGTGTTCCAACACCTTCTAGTTAGTTTCCACCATGCATACTCATCACATAGCCTCCCCACCTCATGCTCTAGCATGTCCAAGTGTCCAACCTCAGATTGCAAAGCTCCCTTAGTCACCAAGACTTCATTCGCCTATAAATAGAACCCATAACTCTTCATTTCAAAGCATCCCCCATCTCTTCTTTCTATAACCCAATTGAGCAAACATTCTCTGCTCCATATGATCCTAGGATCATCTAAGAACATCATTCAAGCAAAGCTTTGAAGATTTGAAGCCCCGGGAACAAGATACAAGGCGTACGAGTGGAAATACTACCCGAAATGACCCATTTCCACCATTTTTGCTCCTTGAAGCTCAAACCCAGGTTCTGGATGTTCTACTTCTGCTTCTACACTCTTATAATGTTCATATGATCCTAAATATACTCTTGTTAAAGTTTCATAACTCAATTCATGCTCATTTTCCATTTTGATCCAAAACCGTACACCCGAAACCCTAATTTTATGTTTTTCTTAAAACTAAATGTTATAATGGTTAAATATTGTTATAATCTATCCTAGCATGCTTAAATAATGTTAAAATAACCACTTTATTGATTATTGAAGGAATTTGAACTTAAAACCCGCGCGTTTACGTTTTAAAACCCTAATTTGACCCGTTTTGCTTCCTAGCTTAACGAATCGTTATTTTAAACTTGCGTTGCGTTAAATCTTCATATTTTAGTTTATTATAACTTATAAATATCTATTGAAATGTTAAAATAAGCTTGCATGGCAATTTGGACATGTTTTGTAAATATTATCCATGCAAGGGGTATATATCGTAACTTTTGGAAACTTATAACTAAAAGGACTAAAAATGTCATTTTATCAAAGTTATAACTACAGGGGTCTATTATGTCACTTTTTAAAGTGCAAGGTTTACTTTGTATATCTTTTAAAGTCAAAGGACCAAACTCGTAAAAGTGCAAACTCCAAGGGTATATTCTGCCACTTTTTAAACTCAAGGGTCTAAAATGTAACATTTTGAAAAAGTATAAAAACACATTCAAAACATTACAAGACATAACTTTAATTAACGCTTCTCGTGCTTATCATTTCCAGATATTGATCAAAACGCTTTAAACCGATTATATCGTATCACAATACTAGGGAGCTTCATATTAAGGGGTATCAACTTGTATTACGTTTCTGACTGAGTTTGTTGGGTTTACGATTTAAAGTGCCCTAGCTCCTCAAACGTTTACTGAATGATTTCAGAATATTAAGATGGCGCCCAAACGTGATACAATAATCCAAACTTCCGAATCAAACTCATAACAATATAGACTCACTTGAACCAAAGTTCTAGAGTACAATCATCCTAAGACTTTTTTGACCATATTACTCAGGTTGCTTGACGTGGTTTGCTTACTATCCTTTTGTCTATATCAACCTCCCCCGTTAAGATTTAATGATAAGGTCTCAGCTTTTATTTAGGAATATATATTACATCTACCTATCAGGTGAAGTTTCATAACCTCGGCCTTTAACTTGATTTACAATGTTTTATCCAACCCTGCACGGCGGGATACATGCTTGTTACAAACTCTTTTACATACTCGTTTATCTTATAACAATGTGATTACTTTTCAAAGACTTATACATGCTTAAACCATGAATACAAGTGTTTTTCCAAGTTATATGCTATCCTGATATACCATTACGACTAATGTCTAAGTTACTATATGCCAAAAGTCCCTCATTATCATGGACCATTAATCACTTACGGGTGAACGCGAATATTGTGGATAGATCTATCAGGATTGACGAATCCTGTTTGTGTTAGCCGGATAGGTAACCAAACACACTATATTTGAATTTCATAGGTATATGGCAATTACCTACACCAAGGGCCATTATCTCTATATATATATATACCACATCATTTGATATATAAATATACACTAGTCAGTTTGTGTGCCATGAAGCTTAAACCGAGAAAACTAAATCAGACACAAACAACCAAACAATGATAACGCAATCTAATACGAGTTTACTATGATAATTGTATCGTTGCATTTTTAACAAATACAACCGGTATATAATTAACGTCCCCAAGATCATAACAATACCATCTTTCATAATACTTTGTGTTTTTGTACACCACTACTCTTCTACACTATGTCTCTCTCTATAATTCTAAACTGTTTATCTTCAACTCCTATGAATTTTCATCTTCAACCTTTAAGTTGGTACTTTTAGCATGATCTTTATCTCAGGTAATTTGAGCACTTTACGGCACGAGTGACAGGGACTCTCGAAGATGCTAAAACTTGTTATCATTCATAATGATGTAACTAGTTTTGGACCTGCCTCTCTTGTCTCAAAAACTCTGATGTTTAAATGAATGATAACGTGACTATTTGATTATAAACTGTCCCTCTTTTGAGTCCATCTTTTTTTCTATGATATTATGATGTTGTATTCCATGAATTAATACCCCAGATTAGCTTCCGCTGCTATATTGTAAAAATGGGGGTGACTCTACCTTAAAGTTTCTCTGATTTATGTCTTTGGTTGCTATGAGAGGATCGTAGTGCCTTTATGCACTTTGATTAGATGATGTTTGTGTATCTCATGATGATTTGATTATCTGATTGTGATAACTATGTTTAATCTAATTTCAAGCTATTTTCCTAAGATCCATCCTATGCTTATCTTCTCTCTCTGTGACATTATTTTTCAACTTGGTCTTTATTGAGTGCTAAAAGTCTTCTCATAGGTCGCAAGGGATCTATCTTTGCTAGCAATAGATTGAGTAGTCTCTAACTTTTATCTTTGAGCTGGACTTCCTTGTATATTAAGCATTTTCTTAAGTGTTTTGATCCTGAACAAGAGTGGCAAATTGTGGGTGTTAAATAAGTTTAGAAACAGAACTGCAATCAAACAAATTGAAACTTGAATTAGATACTTGAATTATTGAGATTGTAACTCAAAGCTGTCTTTTTTCACTTATGAACTCTTGCACGAGGATACTAAAGCTTTTAGAAAAAAAATCAATAGATTAGATTCACCATCGAATTATCACAATCAGCCCTCATGTTGATGAGTTTTATCACAGATCATTACAAATCGATCTCTTACCCAAAACAATGTCTAATCGAAGTCTAGATTCTTTAATCGTTTGAATTTCTTCATCCATAATTATTGTCTTCGCTTCGCAAGTATTGTTATCAATTAAATTTAAACATTACTGAAACACACAAATCCTCTTGAATGATCCTGGCTTACCATTTAACCTCTTGCTACTAACAGACGAGTACACTTGCTCGTGTGTGTCACCAAGAATCCCAATAACCGTGTTACAAATTTAAAACTTACACACATCGTGACGTATCAAGTTTTTGGCTCCTGCCGGGGATTTGATTGTGTTTTCTAGTTTTAAATTTTGTACCATAACCATTCCCGAGCGTACCTACCTTGTTTTCGAAAAAAAATATTATTATTATTATTATTACCAACAGCGAGCAGCCGTCCGACCTGGTTCGAAGCCAGCCGGCTCCTCCGACCCCAACCCGAAAATCCATCCAGCTATGTGACTGGATTGCAAGTCGACCGGCTAGAAGTTTCTGATCAACGAAAAATCAATTTTCGGAAAATACTTTTACACCTTTTTACCCAAACCGAGACCTACTCAAAATCACTCTTAGTAGTGTCTTACCTTATGAATAACACAACCCGTCACGTGAGAAGGGCGCAATAGATCCCCAATCTTTCTAGAACCCATAAAAAAGACGTTTTATTCATCAAACCAAAAAGAAATTCAAAAACCAAAACCGATTCATTCCTTTAGAAAACTAAGTCCCCAAAATCAAATATCCACCTTTTGAAACCCTTTACGAAGCCGAATTCATTTACAACCCATTTCTTGATCTACCATTTCTAATGGTCGACGGTCAACCTATATGAGGGAACAATCGAGCCGTAGCACCAACACCCGCGTCCGCTATCATTCTGGTTGAACTTGGTGACAACTTCACCGTAAAAGGACATCACCTCTTAATGATTAAGGACCGCCAATAAAATGGCCTTGCGTAGACCGATCCGCATAAGCACATCATCGAATTTGTCAAAATTTGCGGAATGTTCCGATATGGCACCACCGACGTAGACTCCATTAAACTCAAACTTTTCCCATCGTCTCTTTCCAGAGATGCAAAAGTTTGGTGCAACGAATTGAGTCCTAATTTTATTACTACTTGGAAGACATGAGGCAAGCTTTTGTAAGCCGATTCTTTCCCCCGGCAATGTTTGATCGACTCATGGGAGAAATTCGAGGTTTCACCTAAAATCCTCACGAATCACTCGTTGAAGCTTGGCTTTAAATGAAAGACCTGCTTCGTAGTTGTCATGGTCATGGTTTATCCCGTGGAACCATCATCTAAATATTTTACCATGGACTTGACGACGCTACACAAGCCGTAATTGACGTTGGAGGAATTTTTCTCTATAAGACCCCTAACAAGGCATATCAATTGCTCGAAGACCGAGTGTTAGGACAAAATATTGAAAATAGACTTAATACAGTTAGATATTAAAGTTAACAGTCCTGTTAGTTAAAGAATAGTACCGATAGCTGAACTAGTTTTACTGTTAGTATAGAAGTTAAGTCTGGTAGGAGCAAGTTTAGACTGCCATTCCCCCGCACACACCCCCCCCGCGCACCCCTCCCCCCCACCCCCCCCCCCCCCACCAACCCACCCCCCCCACGCCCGCCCCCCCCCCACCCCCACACCCCTCCCCCCCCCCCCCCCACACCCAACCATCCTCTTCCGCGCCCCCCCCCCCCTCCCCGCTTTAACTTAAGTCTGGCAGTATTATAGTTAATACTGCTTGGTCAGACAGTTAAGTCTGGTTGTAATTATAGTAATAGTTATCAATTTAGCGTTGATTTAGGAAGAGATAAGCATGATCTCTTAACGCGTTTAGGGTTCCTTATGCTTATAAAAGGAACATAGAATAGTATTGTAAACATATGAGTTGATTTGTGTATCACAATTAAATAGTAATAGAATAGCAATTTAGTATTTGTTTCTTGTGTTCATCTTGATATAGATATTGATATTCCGCGTCAATATTTATATTCACAGTCATTGTCTCTTATAGGATCTTTGGATTTATCCAAAGGACTATCAGTCGTTCAAGGCTCATTCAGATCCTGTTTATAAGGACCTACAAGTGGTATCAGAGCCACCAAAGGGACTTTACACAAGATTGAACATAGATCAAAACCTTTTATTCCACCAAATCAAATAATCATGTCCTGCAACCGATACTTTTCTCTCACGATGATGAGGAACTTTCTCTTCATGATGATGCATCGTTTGATGAGATCTTTACCTCATCACAACAAAGGAGATGGCTCCTGCTCTAAACCACACAAATAATAACCACAAATACAACTTTCAAAAAATTAAGCTGCCCTTTCCTTCAAAAGGATGAGAAAGATACGTGGGAAATGGAGAAGGAACATTATCTTGAGTAAATAGATAATAGGTCAGGAAAGTGATTCAGAATGGGAACTCAACAGAAAGCAGAGTCACCAAAGGTAAGGCTGGTGTATACAGGTTCTTCCTCAGCCCACACAGGAAGAACAGTTGCTGATGAAAAAGAAAGGAAAGCTAGAACACCTACTTGCTAATGACTCGTTCACAAAGAATCATCCACAGACGTAGTTCATAGCATGATGATGCGAAAGAGATCCGTGGGCCAGCCATCAAGACACGTTGGTGGTAATGCGACAACTCGAAGAAAATTGCAAAAAGATGTTTTTGAAAACAAGTCAGTTTTTTGCGAGGCATTTACTATATCGTCTAAGAAAGCTTGAGAAAGGGTATATAGGTTCCAAAAACTCCTTATCACAGTCTTACGGATGCCCCTTGGTGTCTGGTGTGTCAATTAAGACGCAAATCATAAGTGTTTGAGGTCCCTTCCTCCTGCGAGGGACAGTTCTAGCCATGACAATGAGAACGAAGAAGAATATTGACACACTGGTCAATCATGATTTTATATAATAATCTGAGTGTCTTTGACACAAGACATTCTAAAAAGACATCAATCTTCTCCCTTTCATCTATAATGTGGCATTTTTGTCTATCACAAGCCAAAACCCCTTCTAGCAACATAAGCCAAGTAACAAGCGTCAGGAGGGTTTATAGTTCGTATAACCACTTCCCTCTTCCCAAAGCAACAACAACTGCTACTCCGGGTCTTGCTGATGAAGTTATCCAATCGTTTCTAGCCACAAATGCCTAATGATGTGGATTAGATACATGAAGACCTAGATCAAATGATGATCTTGGATTTAGATAGAAATGGAAATAAATTGCAGATTTGCTATGACTTGCCACCAAAGAATTAAGCAGTTCTACAAGAAGAACGGCAAACGGCCAAGAGTGGATGGAAAAATGACATGTGGCATTTGATAAGAGAAAAGTTGAATGTAATCAATTGCCACAATACTGGGCATTTCGCCAGGGATGACCAAATTTAAAGGTTCAAAAGAAGGTAGTAGGCAGGAAACAGGTAGAGGTCAGGATTTCAAGCCAGTAGCGAACTGAAAAGGAAAGCTTTAATGACACATTGATGAAGTCAGATAAATTGCGGACGTCGAACAACTGCAGATGAGTAACTCGACCATGCTACTAATGGCTTTCACTGTGAAATAATGAGGTATCCATGTGCTCTAAATTGTGTTACTAGATTCACATAATGACCTCAAGCTAAGTATGATGAACTGGCAATCTGAATTTACGGTGACCAAGAAGCGAGCCTTAACTGCCCGCATACAGCTAGGTATTAAGAAATATGACAATCTCCAGACTCGACACCTCCCACTTCAAAACACAAACTTCCTTAACTCGAAAAATAAATCTTTCAAGCTAAGTCAGATTTTTGAAAAAGAGAAAAGCTCAAAAGTATAGAAGAATAGATTGAAAGCTGTCCAAGGACAAAATGATTTCACAAAAAAGTTTTGATTCTTGGTTGGGCATCTTATAAAATCTTTGGAAGCTAATTGATTGTGGGATGAGCTCAACTGTTAAATAGGTTTAGGATATGGCACTTACAATCAAATGCTGCAGGTCCTAGATGATATGAGGAAGAGAATGACTAGATTAGGTTATTTTTGTTCTTAGGGAAATAATGCAGGAGATATTATGACATATCCCACTATACACAGATTCAAACAGGTAGAATAAATAAAGGTGTCCCCATCCTCTTACACTGGTGATTATACCCCTACAGGGAAACAGGGAGGACATCAGATGATATCTCTGTATTAAAGTATGGTAAATATGACGCTCAACCTCAATCTCCTAGGTCATACAAGTCTAGATGACAAGTTCTATTGTGTTCTCAATCTCCCATCCCACAAGACAGATGATCGGGGACTAGGAGGCTGTATCTGACGCATTCATTTCTAATCTGACGCCGAATGTCTCACTTCCTCTCTCTCTGACCATATTCCTATACCTTCAATTGAGCAAGTTACATGCCACCCAAAGACTCAACCACAAGTGCCTAAACCCACACAATACAGTTGAACCCTAGTTGTAGCACAACATGTAAAAATCTCCTAGTCTCACCAATAGGACACCATGTCTTCCTCACTATTCCTTCAAATAACAACAAAATTTGGAATCAACAAAAGGAAAGGGAATACGTGCAGGCATATCTTTTGAAAGAAAAACCATGTTTGTTGTGGAAGTCTTAGTCCACTTGATAAAGGACTGTGCCTATTATAGAGAAGAGTACTGCACAGCGGAAGCTGCTCTTAAGAGCAAAAGGGTGGTTCATAGCTGATGTAGGCAAGCAACACCAACTTTGGACTAACACTAACAGCACAGTGGAATAAAGCAAATCAGTTCTCTCCCAAGACTGTACCACTAAATAACATTAGACTCCCAACCTTAGTACTTCGCTAGACAAACTGTTACACTGGTAGGGTAAATGTTAATCAACTGGTCCTGAAAATGTTATTTCTGGTAGTGTAGCATGTTTAAATATCTGGCACTCAAGATTAAGCTCTGGTGCTTCTAGAATTTTAAACTGGCATAGAAACCATGTTAATTCTGGTAGTGGGCATGTTAATTCTGTTACTCAAAACAAGTCCGGTTAGTTCTAGAATTAATACTCTTAGGCTCAAGCAATATGTTAATTCACACGTGGTGTTCACGTTATTACTGTTAGACGTTCTCTATCTCTGAACTCTAGTATTAAACTAACACAAGCCCTAACTTCTCAGGTGAATCTTCAAAGTCCAACAAAATGTTTTTCAAAACAAAGGTCACCTGTAAATAGACCCTTTTCAAGGAATACAGCACACAAGTCAAATAAATATGTTGTTAAGGGCAAAATGGGCACTGCTGTTAAGACCTCAGCAGGTTGTGTTTGGAGAAAAATAATACCAATCTTCAATACCAATAGTGGACCAACCCCTGATTTAAATCATAATGTCTTTAAAGGTCCACAAGGCAGACCCAAGCCTATGAAGGCCTGGGTCCCAAAGAGAAACTAATCTCTTTTTGATTGTGCAGGATCATCCACTGAAGCATATGACATAGAGGTATTTTTGATAGTGGATATTCTGGGCACCTTCAACGCAACAGGTAACAGGGCCCATCTTGAAAAATTATCAAGAATCTCCAAAGGTGGGATCTGTTAACACTTCTTGGAGATAGGTTTGCACAAGGTAGTGATTCTGAGAACAAGAGGGGTAGAATGGTGGATAGGGGGATTAGGGGGGTGGGGGAGGATGAGTGTGGGGGGGGTAGTTGTTGGGTAGGGATGGTGGGTGTGCATGTTTGGTGTCAAAATTGAACGACAGGAGTGTGACGGAGTTTTAGCATTCATGGTTCGTTCCCTATCGCGTGCGGATATATTGTGATTGAAAAACAGCTAAGATGTTTACATTTACTGGGAATTAGGAAGAGTGGACGTGGTGTTGGGTAGTGTGGGGGTATTTGTGGGGTGGGTACTCGGGTTTTTGACTGGTTACGGTCTTGAGGAGTGTTACACAGGAGTGGGCTGATGATGGCAATTAGTTAGAGACACAGGAAATGACGTTGTGGAGATAATGCGTATAGTGTGGGTTAGGAGGTGGTGATGTTGTGGATGAGTGGGAGAGTAAACTGTGTCCGAGTAGGTATTTATGAGAGAATAGGGGTTTTTTAGGCATAGTGGGGCGAGGATATGCAGTGGTGATTTATTGGGGATGGCATGGAGGAGGGGGGTGGTGGGGTAGCGAGCGCGGGTGGAGGGGGGGTGGGGGGGGGGGGGTGTCATATAATTAAATGATTGCGTGTTAAAGGATGAGGGAGTGGGCTGAGTGAGAGGGGTAAATTAATTGGTTTTTTAGATAAGGTAAAATCTTGGTGTTGATTGTAAGAAGGAAAGAAACAAAAAGAATCAGGTAAGGAAAAATTGTAAAGTACGTACCCACCCATTACACACCTTCATATGGACTTATGTGGCACCTACCTCAGTGAGGAGTATCAACCATGCAAGTTTACTGTCTAGTGATTACTGTTACTATATCAAGTTTGTTGGTTTTCTTTCTAGCCAAAAAGGATGAGACTAGTGACATCCCTTAAGACTTTTACACGACAGAAGAAAAACCAACTTAATCAAAAATAAAAATCTTTAGATCAGATAATGAGGACAGAGTTTAAAAACAGGGTTATGCTTATTTATGGGGAAAAAGGGTTAAAAAACAGAGTTAAGTAATGGCAAGAACTCCTCAGCAAAATGGAGTTGCTGAGAGAATGAATAGGACCCTCATTGAGGCTGCTAGGACTATGCTAGCTAATTCACACTTACCTACTACATTTTGGGCTGAAGCAGTCAATACTGCTTGCTATACCTTCAACAGGGTAAGGGTGACCAAGCCTCAGAACAAAACTCCTTATGAGCTTTTGTTTGGCCATAAACCAATCCCTCAGCTACATAAGACCATTTCTGGGAGTCCATGTTACCAATTCTCAATACTCTTACCCACACTAGGAAAAACGTTTGATTGGAAAGTCTGATAAGGGTTTTCTTGTTGGTTTACCTGTGACATAAAGCCTACTTAGGTTTATAATTTAGTAACCAAGAGAGTTGAAGTATACCCCACATGTCAACTTTTCTGAGGAAAAAGCTAATGTACAGGGCATTAGGCCATAGGTGGATGTGTTTGACGTAATGACTATCATTAATAGACTCTATGAACCTAATATACCTGTCTCTTTGCAAAATCAAGCTAACTCTGCAGGTTTAAACGAGGTCATTGATATTGATGAGCAGACTGATGAGGCTGCAGAACTGATGGTGGTTTCTTCTACATCTTTGAATGGAGCAACTAGAAAAGCAGCTGTGTTTTATCTGAAAAGATTTAGCTACCAAAGCAGCACATCTCTCCTACACCAATACCAAGTCAGCTGCATGACACATTAATAGATCTTTAGAAAAGAGCTGGATGCTCTTATCTTTACAACGCTCTTAGGTCCAGTACATACCAACAACCCAACTACCAGTACTAATCCTGTTAATACTGGTTAGTTGGATAAATCTTAATACACTGTTTTTGAGCAGTTACTCCTGGTAATAGGGAAGCTATCTCTCCTAGTGCTACATCATGAAGAAGAGTCTTCCTGATGCAGATGATGATGAGATGCCTAAATAAAGGATTTATGATAAATCAAGTGCGAAGGTATCTTTGAACAGGCTACCTTCTGACGATGTTTGGGATTATTACTGACTTCAACAATCTACCAGATGAGGTAGATGTCTCTACCAACCACACTCTGAGGATTCACAATGCTCATCCTCAAAGTCAAATCCTTGGAGATCCCAATACACCTGTTCAAACTAGAAGCTCTCTCAAGAAAATCACTGAGGCTCATGCTCTAGTGAGCTACATACAAGCACACCAAAGAAGCAATCATAAAGATCAACAACATTGTCTTTTTGCTTGCTTTTTATCTCAATTTGAACCAAGGAAAGTCTCAGAAGCCCTTGAAGATGGAAGCTGGGTTGAAGCTATGCAGGAAGAACTGTTGCAGTTCAAGCTTCAACAAGTATGGGTTTTGGTTGATTTACCCAATGGTGCTAAGGTGATAGGTACTAAATGGGTATACAGGAACAAGAAGGATGAGAGGGGAGTAGTTGTAAGAAACAAAGCAAGGGCTGGTAGCCTCAAAGGTCATAGACAAGAAGAAGGGATTGACTAAATGCGGTGTTTGCTCCCTGTGGCAAGAATAGCTAGCTATCAGGTTGTTTTTGGCCTTTGCTCATTTATGGGAATTCGCTAGTCTATCAATTGGATGAGTTTCAAAAGTGCTTTTTCTGTTATGGCACTATGATGAAGAGGTTTAGTCTCACAACCTCCGGTTTTTTGTTGATCCTGATCATCCTACTAAGGATTATTAATTTGTCAAGCTTTGTATGATTGACACCAACACCTCTAGAGGCTTGGTATGCTACTTTGTCAACCATTCTAGAGAAGCATGGATACAAGCAGGAGGCAACCATTGACACAGAACTTCTATTCATTAGAAGAAACAACAAAGGACTATCTCTGTTGTTCAAGTGGTATGTTGATGATATCATTTATTTTGGTTCTCAACCTACAAGTCCTTGGTGTTATGAGATTTGAAAGCTTGATGCAAAGCAGATTTCAAATGAGTTCCATGGTGAACTTACATTTTTCTTAGTCTACAAGTCAAGCAGACACAAGGGAGGCATCTCCATATCTCAGGACAAGTATGTAGCTGAGATACTCAAGATCCTATTTCTGATCTTGTAAATGTCAACGCTGCCACACTCCCATGGAAGACCAATGTTAGTCCTTTTGACAAAGGACGAGGAAGATTTTGATATAGATGTACACTTGTACAGATCTATATATCTTAGCCCTTATAGTACTTAACTGGCTCTCTAGACCTGATATTATGTATGCAGTATATGTTTGTTCACGTTTTCAGGTAACTCCAAAGACTTCTCATCTCAATGCTGTCAAGCGGATCTTCAAGTATCTCAAGGGCAAACCAACTTAGGAATTATGGTTCCCTAAGGGAATCACCCCTTAATTTGGATGCATTCTCCGATATGACTATGGTGGTTCCAACCTTGAACCAGGAAATCCACAACAGGTCGGTTGTCAATTACTTGGTCAAAGATTATCTCCATGGCAATGTAATAAACAGACTATTGTATCCACTTCAACAACAAGAAGCTGAACGTAGCTGCTCAAAATATACTGTGGAACAAGTAGTTTTGAGGTGTCACTTCAAAATCAATTGTTGGACCTATGGTTTTCCAACTTCATGAATACCAAAATCTACATTGAAAAATAACACAGCACAAATCTGCACACAGTGAACTACAGAACCAGTCTATCATTCTAAACCAAACACATTGAGATTCGCACCAACTTCATCAAGAGATTCGTCTATCAAGACAGAAGCTCATAATGGGAAGAAAATTCACACAGACTTAAATGTAGCTGACTTGTTGACCAAACCATTTGATGGACCACGGTTTAATTACTTGGTAGTTAGCATTGGTATGATCAACCATCACACAACATTTTATAGGGGGAGTGTACATAGTTTGTATAGTTTGTTAATTATGGTAGCTAAGTCATCTTAATTCTGTTAGTTTCTTACTTTTAATCCTGGTAGTTATGATCTATTAATACTGGTAGTTAAGTAAAATTAATTCGGGTAGTTATGTTCTTTTAATTCTGGTAGTTAAGTAGAGTTAATTCGGGTAGTTAGTTTTCATTAATTCTGTTTATACAATTTCTGCAATTTGTTTTTCTTTGTTTTAGACTACGTTTGCAGGCTTTGCATGGATGAAAGAAAGGAGTGCCAAGGTTTTTAACAATTGCCATTTTTCATACACACTTAATTCTGGTTGAAATAGAGTTAATTCGAGTTGACTCTTAATTAACTCTGTTTGACCAAAATTAAGTCTGGTAGTGTAAATTGTTAATACTGGTAGGTTCTTGTTAATGCTGGTTGCGGGAAATTTGACTTTTTCTCCTTTATCACTGTTTAAATGTAACCGTTAGAGATTTTTACGGCGCAATAGTCGTCCAACAGAGTAGCTATATATAGATAAAGTTTGATTTCTCTTTCATACTTTTCTGTTTATTGCTATCTCCTTTTTCTTTGCAAACTAAAAATTTCCTTTCTAACGAATTAGTTCCAAGGCGTTCCAGTCTACCAGCATCTTCTCTCAATTTCGCTTCACTTAAAAAACCCAAGTTGTACTCACACACAGTCTTAGATGTCCAATGGGCTCAATTAACAAATATTGGTGACAAACACAACCAAGTGGGGTTTTTGCGCAAGCCCAACGAAAGTGCCGGATTTGCTGAGATTGTGGATTTTTCTTCGAGTTCTAACCTCAGGTATGCTTTATACTGACAAATCAACATCTATGGATCTCTTGTGAAACATTTTGGCAGAGTGCTATCAGCAATCTACTAGAGCTGATGGAGGTCCCTTGGAAATATTAATGCAACCATTGATACCATAAGGTAACACAATCTCTGAGGCGTCATTAGGGATTCCTACTCCTTAAATGACGCCTACAGAATTACAATGTTGCTAATGAATGATCTTTTTTGCGAGGCGGTAAGGGGCAAATCTAGCGAGTATCCGTACTTATGGAACTTTTACCTTTTGGAAAAAGTTTCTTTACACCCCAATGGCGATATTTAGTCCACCATCTTTTGCACTGTATAAGCTCTAAAAGTGGTGGATGGGATCAATTTGGTAGCAATATTGCTACTGCTTTGATCTGTCTATCCACTGGTAGAGTTTATAATTTTTCAAAACTCATTTTTGATGGTATGATGGCCAATTTGAAGAACAAGAAAAAGTTTTTGATGTATCCCCGTTTTCTGCAAATAATTTTGAATATTCAAACAGAAAACAAACACCCTTATCTAGCTGTGAGCCTGACCAAAAAGATATTTGGGAATATGAAAAGGGGTTTTCAAGGGGCACCAAGACCTTTATTGCCTTCTATGTTGCTTGTTGCTACTAACCCTATTGCAGGACAAGAACATGCTGCTCAAGCTCAATCCCAACCATCACCAACACCACCACCTATCCCAACATCTACATCTCCACCTCCACCTATTCCATCACCAACACCACCACCTATTCCAACACCTACATCACCACCACCACCACCACCTGAGACTGAACCTACCACAGATGAGTACCTCTATGAGGAGCACTCTCCTGTCCACCATCACTTCTCACCCTCACAAGAACAGGCTCCAAGTCGCATGCCTATGGATGATTTGCTTCACACAGTTCCCAAGTTGATTTCAAGAATTGATAGCCTGGAATTGGATCTCAAACAAACCAAGCTAACCATGGGAAATGCAATAGTGAAGCTAGTCAAGAAGGTGAAGAAGTTGGAAGGGTTTCTAAAAAGGAGGAATTTAGTTTTGACAGATTCAGAGGATGAAGAACCTGAGGCTCAAGGGAGGAAAAGTCAAGCTGATCCTCAAGATTCTTCAATACAAGGACTGGTTACACCTCCTACAACAAAGGCACATGCTTCAGGGGAGGAACAAGTGGAAGATATAAGCCCAAACACTCTTGAAGCAGCCAAAACTCTCTCAAAGGTTGCCTCTTTAAAGTCAAGGTCCATTGACAAAGGAAGGAGGTACAAGAGAAGAAAAGAGACTAAAGGTAAGAAAGTAGTCTCAAGCTTGGACTTTCAAGAAGATGATGCTGGTGCTGAAAAGATTAATACTGCTGGTGAGATTAATGCTGCTAGTATTGAAGTTAATACTGCTAGTAAAGTTAATACTGGTAGTATTGAACTTAATACTGTTATTGAGCAAGATAGTACTGCTGGTGAAAATAAAGGACAAAGAGAAGGGAAAGCTCCTATGCTGAGTGAAGAAACTCCAAAGAAGTCAAAGGAACAAATCTTACAAGAAGAAGCTAGCCTTGCAGAAGCAATCAGGTTGGATTCCTTACAAAAAGAAGAGGAGGCTAAGCAAATTCATTTGGATGCTCTCCTAGCACAAAGAATTGCAGAAGAAGAAGAGTTGACTGAGCAACAGAAGAAAAGAAAAGCTCAAGTACAATTTGAGGCTCAACACTATACAAATGAAGATTGGGACTTGATTAGAGCAAAACTTGAAGCCAATGCAGAGTTATCAAAGAGCATGCTTGGAAGTGAACTTCAAGGAGAAGACTTTGCTAAGAAAATGGTGGACCTTGTGAATCAAAGAAAGAAGTTCTTTGCTGAAGAAAGAGCCAAAGCTAAAAGGAACAAGCCCATGACCCAATCACAGCTAAAGACTTACATGATGAACTACTTAAAGAATCAAGGGTCATGGAAGTTAAATCAGCTGAGGAAGTTGAGCTTTGAAGAAGTCAAAGAAGAGTTTGACAAGCTTATAAAACAGATTGACTCTTTTGCTCCAATAAGTTTTGAAGCCACTAAAGATAGCTTGAAAAGATTTGGTGAAGAGCTTCAAACAAAGACTCCAAAGAGACTGAAAGAAGACAAAGATGATGAAGCAAAAGATGATGAACCAACAAAGAAGCTTACAAAGAGAAGAAAACAAATAGCCAGAAAAGGTATGCATACAAGTGTGGATGAGAATGTCTCTGATGATTCAGATAAGGTTGATGAGCAAGAAGAGACTAACACAGGTACTGAAACTCCTTTGAATCCTGTTCCTGTAGCCATGAAAACACCTAGTGTAGCTACTTATAAGATTATCAAACAAGGAGAAAAAGGAGTATACCAAATTGTTAGAGAAGATGGAACAGATATAGTATACATTAATTTTGGAGCTATGTTAAAGTCTATATCTAGGGATGACCTTACTGAGTTGTACAGGATAGTAATGAATAGATATGGGTTGGATGGGCCTGAGGATAAGTTAGAGAAGGGATTCTGGAAATGTTTAAGAATTATGTTTGAAGAACCTCTAAGCACAGATTCTATATGGAGTGAGATAGAACAACAAAAGATTGTAAGTTGGAGATACTATGATACTAGTAGGGTACATTGTTTGAACTTAGAATCTATGGATGTTTATTTGTTGTCTGATAGAAAATATCCACTTCCTGCTGAGGTATGTAAAACAATGTTGAAAATGAAGCTTTTGGATGGAAAGATGAATGAAGATTGCTATAGATTGTTGAAAATGATGGAAAAACAAGCAGGCATTAGAAAGTAATGAAATGTGTAGGGTTGAAAGCCTAGGATAGAAGTTGAGAAGGATAACACTTGGTGAAGGTGCTATGCACTAACACAACAAATGGTTATCAGTTCACCATGTCTAACCAACATAAGGACTGGCTAGTCCAAGAGCAAACGGCTCTTGGTAAAGACTTCTCAAATCCGTTCTATGGTTGACAACTTGCAAATAAGTTGTATGGTTTTCAACTCACCATATCTGTTAAAGTGAAGAGTTGGCTAGCCCACAAGTTTATGGCTTGTGGTAAAGGCTGTGGAAAAACCATAACTAGTCCATAAGATTATGGCTTATGGTAAAGACAAAGACAGTGCAAATCCATAATAGATGGTTTACACTTTACCAAAAAGTGAAATGTATACAAGACACGCAAGTTTCATGTACCAAAGATTGATATGGTAATGCAATCCACCAGTGGAATTTACCTCTATAGGTGCCAAAAGAGATTGACTAGGGCCCTGAGCAATATGGGGGCTGCAGGTAAAGGGCATATCAAATACCGTTGATGGTTGTAAATGTGTTTGCCAAAAACCATATGGTATTACCAACTCACCAATGTTTCAAGTTACTAGAAGTTGAAATGGTTTTTAGTTGACCATCAGACAAACACCTTTCTGGTGCCAAAGAACTACTACTCCAGAGTTAATGGCTAACTGGTATAAAAGAGACATCAAATCCATTTAAATTTTCAATGTTCACCTCTCACAGAGTTACACACCTGGAGAGTGATGAGAAATCAGACTGAAACTCTTATGATTTGATGTAGGGGCAAAATTGTACAAGGTTTTCTGATAAACATGGTTAAAGTCTAGTTGGCGTCAAAATTTTGAAGACATAAAAGAACATATTATGTAAAAGACAGAAGTTCAAGACAATCCTCTATAGCCCAAGGTGAAGCTTAAAGTATTTAAAGATCAAGAATGTTTTGAAAGAACTTGAAGTTCATGAATGAAGATCAAGTTAGGGGAGGATTGTTAGGAAAGATATAGTAAAGCAGAGCCTTAATCTGGTCAGTATTAAAGTTAAGTCTGTTAGTCAAAGTTATGGCTGATAGACGAATAATTTAGTACTGATATGTATAGAAGACTGTAAGTCTGGTAGAGCAAGTTAAGTCTGGCCAGCATTAACTTAAGTCTCGGTATATGATAGTAATACTGCTTGGGTCAGAACCGTTAGTCTGTGTTTGTAATTATAGTGATAGTTATCAATTTAGGCGTTGATATAGTGAAGAGATTAAGTCATTATCTCTTAACGGCGTTTATGGTTTCCTAAGCCTATATAAGGAAGGTAGAATAGTTTTGTCAAGACATCTGTTGATTGAGACTCTAGAGATTCATAAACAAATAGTAGATATTAAAAAAAGCATTTTAGTATTTGTTCTTGTGTTCATCTTGGTATAAGTATTGATATTCCGCGTCAATATTTATATTCACGATCATTGTCTCTTATAGTATCTTTGGATTTATTCAAAGGACTATTAGTCATTCAAGGCTCATTCAGATCCTGTTTATAAGGACCTACACCCTCATGTATCTTACAGCCAGTAGACCAGACCTAACCATTGCTGTATGCATGTGTGCCCGGTATCAGGCAAAGCCTACCGAAAAGCACTTACATGCTGTAAAAAGAATCTTTAAATACCTACGAGGATGAGATCACAGCTTACCGACTATGGTCTTGGATTCAATAAAATTCCAATGTACTGTGATAACAAAAGCGCTATTGCCTTATGCTGGCAAACATATGTTCCAACATTCTCGATCGAGCAGCAGATTGACATCATATTCCACTTTATATCAAGAGCAAGTGGGAAATGGAGTAGTGAGTCTTTACTTTGTCAACACGGATTTTATTGTCAACAAGCAGATATCTTCACTAAACCCCTACGCAAAGAAAGAATTGAATTTCTGAAATGCAACAAAGCTGGGAATGCGAATTTTTACCCAGGCCTGAAGACACTGGAAACAGTTGGCATATGAAGCTGAAAGAATAGTGGGTGGTACCATATTTTGATTATTCCCTTGTAACATCAATATGTGTATATATTCAAAACCACAAAAACCAAAAAGATTTTTCATTTTCAAAAACCTTTTATAAAATAAATACAAAAATATAAAATATTTAAAAACCAAAGAAAAATTAAAAAATCAGAAAAATATAAAAAGAGGTAATAATGGCATGTTTTCTGAAAATCGATAACATTTACGGTCTTAGAAATGTCATTCAATAATGATACGAGGCTGTAAATGAAGTTCGAGCAGAAGTTTTAAAATTTTCAAAACATGCCAAAAATGGCTTGCTATTATTTCTGATAGTAACCCGAGCAATCATTCTTAAAGGCAGAGTACTTCATAAAGAAAACTTACTCACGAGATCACCAGAATTTATTCTCGTGCGATGGTCTACTTTATGACCATGGGCAAGGCTTGTGTTACTTTGGGGCCAATACAACCCGCGCTTCCTATATACAAATTGTTGTATCTGTGTCAGTGCATTTTTATTTGTCAAAATAAGAGACTCTTATTTCTTAAATTGGTAAGAAAGTTGATCTTCATAATGAATCATTTCATTCAGTGTTTTCATCAGAAATCACAAAAAGATTTACAAAGACACTTCGACCGACTACCATCCACCCCCCCCCCCCCCCCTCCCACTCAAACAATGACTTAAACTCTTTAAATAGAAAAGCGGTCATATTTGGGGAGGGGTGGGGTCAATTTTGCATCAAATAATCTATTAAAAAACAGGGGTAGGGGGGTCTTATCAAATTAAGTCCACTGGAAATAACGGATAGCGTGCTGTTTTTAATAATGACGGATCACAATTTAAGGGGAGTTAATGGATTTTAACTACACAAGCTTTAGATGTCATTTGTTTCAAACTTTAGGGACTTATTTGAAAAATGAGACCTAGTGAGTATAGGCTTTAAAACTAAAAAGACAGTCGAATGCAAATATTTGCCAACACCTCATAGTTGTAAAAGACTTAGGATTGTTTGGAAATAATCCAACTATTTTAATAGCCTTGAAGTTGCTCTTTACCGGGATAGATTCTAAGGCTTAGTTATAGCCTCAAAACACGAGTCTCAAGTATGTGTACGTACACGTATTGTTAGCTGATTCCGAGGTGTCGAAACCAGCAAGGGGAAGGAGTAGATGTATACTTGATAGAGTCCATGACCTTCTTTTGAAGTCACCTTCTTTGAATTTTAGGTTTTTCTTTATTTCTTTCGGGTGCACTATTTCAATCACAAATGTGTGGAAGAGACATCTCTTCATTTGTCAGTATGGCAATCATTTGAGTTCACCCAGGAGGAAGAGTGGGAGAAATAATTATTTAAGAACGTAAGAAGGTTGGTTACTAATTCATAATGGCTTCCTTCAAAACAGTTAATCACTAAGCTTATTTTTAAAAAAAGGGAGAGTAGAATAGTTGACAAAAGAGAGTACGACAATAGTTGGATAACTATGATATATCATTTAGATTAGTCAGTAATAAAAGCATAAAGAAGACAATTGAGGACTCATTGGGACTTAGGATTGACATAGGTGTTATCATTTTCGACTACTTACGGGGAATACATTGTGACATCCCGGGACTTAGTTGACTTTGTGTATTTGGTCAATTTAAATCACCACTATCGTGTAAGGAGAACGACGGACAATCCGGGACTTAATTGACATTGGTGTTACGGTTTTGAATTAAATTATGTACCTTTGATATTTGGGGCTTTTTACAATCAAGACCTTCTTGAGGGCTGGCTTGCAAGAAAATATTATTTTGAATCTACTCAAGAAAGGATTGGCTGATTAGGGGGAAGCTAAGACAACTTCGTAAAGAGACTAAAGGGGAAGACCTAACTACAACGGCTAGTAACTAAGACCCATAGTGAGTTCTAATCCAATGATGTTCTCATTATTCAGAGGTCAAACCTCGTATATAAATTATCTTGTGAATATTATAAATGGTAGTGTAGACTTAATGTGATAATAAGGAGTGCCCGAGTACAGAAATTTTCAAGAATTTACTTAGAAATTCCAAAAAAAATTTCAAAGTATTGTACTCAGGCACGGTCTTATATACCCTCAAAAGTTGAAGGGGAGCATTAAAATGTTCTTTTTAGTTAATGTGTAACATTTTGTCCCAGAAAGTTTAATCCAATTGATATCCAAAATATCAAGGGATTAACATTTTGGATAAGGGGAGAAAATGTGATTAAACTGAATAAATTGTATTGACATGTGATCATATAAAATGGACTCAATGTAGCTCTGAAACCTTAGCATGTAACAACAATTATGGTGCACAAGTTAAGGGGGACCTTTTAGTGGAGATGAAAAACTTTTTAAAAAGTGTAAATCTATGATATTTATCTCAAATACTTTGATTAAATTTTTGCAAAGATTTTGTTTCAATATGTGATGGAATACCAAAAGACCGACCATGTAACTTAAATTTATGGAGTTAAATAAGGATGTGTATCAGGCAAGGAATTCAAAGTCCCATGAGTCCATGCCAGAACCGGAGGGATCTGACCTAAGGGATATCCACTAGTTAGTGTAGAAGTCCTTAGGTATGATACAAAAGGAGAAAAATGAGAATCAGTGAATAATGCGCCTTAGATGGAGCTAACCACTGGAACCAAACCCAACAAGTTCTTATGTTATGAAGCTCTTGGTAAGGCATTGAAATGTGTTATTAGAAGAATGAAAAATAAAATGAAGAGATCAAGGGTGTAAAGAAAGAAGTCAATTCCGTATTTACACTTAGGAAGAAACCGGGTCAATACATAAACTGTCAGAAACACTAATTCTGTTGTCTAACATTAAAGACAATCATGGCCGCGCAGATGACGGCTGATAGCACAGAACCCTCGCCTAGACACTCAATGGTCTCTCAAAAGACTCTTGTTTCATTTCTTCATAGGAGATTACACACGCATTTCCTATCGACTCTCTCACTCTGATTTAGTTGATATTGAAAAAGGTGGCAGTCTGCTCCAGCCTTCGATCACTAAAACAAAAGTGCCCTATTGAGTCTAGAGCCAAAAGAGATCATCCATAAATCTCATAAAAAGAAATATATAAAGAGTCCTACGCATTGTCAAAATACTCAAGTATTTCTTGTTATTCACATTGTGTGAGATAGCAAGTATAATTTTGACAAGTGTCCTAATGAGATTTATGGATGATCTCTTTTGGCTCTAGACTCAATTGTGCAATTTTGTTTTAGTGATCGGAGGCTGGGGCAGACTGCCACCTTTTTAATATCAACTAACTCGGAGTGAGAGAGTCGATAGAAATGCGTGTAATCTCCGTGAGAAATGAAACAAGGGACTTTTGAGAGACCTTGAGTGGCTAGGGAGGGTTGTGCATAGTGTCACTGGGTCCATGACTGTCTTCAATGTCAGACAACAGCTTAGTGTTTCTGACAGTTTATGTATTGACCCGGTTTCTGCCTAAGTGTACAGAGGGCTTCTTTCTTTACACCCTTTATCCTTACATTTCTTTTTCATTCTTCAACCCCTTCAATGCTTACCGAGACTTCATAACTAACACCTTGTTGGGTTTGTTCTAGTGTTAGCTCCATCTCAGTCGGCATTATTCCCAATTCTCACTTTTTCTCCTTTTGTATCATACCTAAGGACTTCTACACTAACTAGTGGATATCCCTGGGTAGATCCCTCCGGTTCTGGCTGGATCATGAGATTTGAATACCTATGCCTAACCACCTTATAACTCCATAAATTGAAGTACATGGTCGGTCTTTTGGGTATTTCATCACAATCAAAACCAAAATCATTGAAAAATTTAATCAAAGTGTTTGATATAAATATCAAAAGATTTAACACTTTTGAAGATTTTTTCCATCACCGCCTAAAAAGGCTCCCCCTTAACATGAGATCACCGTATGGGAATCGTAGTACATGCTAAGTTTTAGAGAGTGCAGTTGATCCATTTTAATATGATCACATTTCAATACAAGTCATTAGATTCGTGTTAATCACATTTCTCCCCTTATACGGCAAAATTGTAATCCCTTGATATTTTTAAGATATCAATTGAATAAACTTTCAGGGACAAACTGATTACAGCATTAACTAAAAGGAACATTTCATGCTCCCCCTTGAACTTCATGTGGGTAAATAAGACAGCGCTGAGTACAATAATTTGAATTTTTTTTTAATTTTCTCAGAAATTCTTGAAAATTTTGTACTCGAGCACTCCTTAATATCACCATTATGTCTACACTACACATTTATATATTCACAAGATTATTATATACGAGGTTTGACCTGAATAATGAGAACATCATATGATAGAATCATATGGTTCTTAGTTGCAGCCGTAGGTCTTCCCCGTAGTCTCTCTTACGAAGTTGTCTTAGGCTTCTCCCCAAATACAACAATCCTTTCTTAAGTTGATTCAAAACTTTCTTGCAAGCCGCCTCAAGCAGTCTTGATGTAAAAAGCCCAAATATCTAAAGTACATAATTAATTCAAAACCGTAACACCAAAGTCAATTAAGTCCTGGATGTCCGTCTTTCTCCTTACATGATAGAGATGATATAAATTGAAACACCAAAGACAACTAAGTCCCGGATGTCACAATCATTCTCTCTAAGTAGTTGAAATGATAACACCTAAGTCAACTAAGTCCCAAATGTACTCATTTCTTTCTACAGAATACTGACTAACTAAATGAATCATCATACTTATCCAACCTATATGTACCTCTTTTGTCAACTATTCTACTCTCCCTTTTAAAAAAAATAAGCTTAGTGATTAAATGTTTGAGGAAGCATTATTGAATCAGTAACCAATCTTCTCACGTTTAAAATAAATCTTCTTACAACACATCCTCCTAGTATCTTAAATGATGCATACTTGAAGTCATAAGATATCTCATGTAGTTGAAATAGTGCACCCAAAAGTAACAAGTTAAAACACTGATTTTCTCTGCGGTTACGATATTCGTCTTCCCGGAATGGCCTAAAATCAAAGAAGGCTATGGACTCTATCACGTGTACTTGTTGTACGTTCTAGTGTATTTTTATTCCTTCCCCCTTGCTGGTTTCGATACCTCGGAATCAGCAAAACCTAGTATGCAAATATACTAGAGATCGTGTTCAAAGAATTGATAAGCTTAAATCTATCATGTGAGAATCAATTTCAAGGCTTTTATAGCTATGAAATTATTTCCAAGCATTCATAATTCTTTTACAAACTATGAGGTGTTGGTAATATTGATCGTCGGTAGTTTAAAGCCTGAATTCACTAAGTCTCAAAGTTTAAATAAATCCATAAAGTTTTAAACAAATGACATCTAAAGCTCTTATAGTTAATATAAATTAACTCCCCTTGAAATTGTGATCCGTCATTATCAAAAACTTTATCCGTTTATTCCGTGTCTTATTTAAAAAGACCATTTTAAAAGATTATTTGATGGCACATTCTCCCCCTCAAAATGATGAGGGGGGTGTTTACCCGTTCTTCTATTTAAAGAGTTTTGTCTTTGTTTGAGTGGTCGTAATTGCCTTTGAAAATCTTTTTGTGATTACTGAAAACACTGATTCATTGTTAAGATAACTTTTTACCAATAATAATAAGATTTCTCTTATTTTGACAAAGAAATGCACTGACACGTACATTAATTTGTATAGGAAGCACGGGTTATGTTGCAAAGTAAACACAAGCTTTGGGGCATTGGATTATAAAGTGGACCATGTCCCGAAAATAATTCCCGTTGAGAGGTCATGTTTTCTATTGAAATACTTGCGCTTTGCTCTGAGCATGAATTGACCGAGTTGCTATCAGAAATAATAGCAAGCCATTTTTGGCATGTTTTGAAAACATTTAGAACTTCTGCTCAAACTTCATTTACAGCCTCGTATCATTATTGAATGACATTTCTAAGACCGTAAATGTTATAGATTTTCAGAAGACATGCCATTATTACCTCTTTTTATATTTTTCTCATTTTTTAATTTTTTCTTTGGTTTTAAATATTTTATATTTTTGTATTTTGATTTTATAAAAGTTTTCTGAAAAATGAAAAATCTTTTTGGTTTTTATGGTTTTTAAATAATATATACAATATGATACAAGTAATTAGCATAGGGTACCACAACTATTCTCCAGCTTCATCTGGGGGCCAACTGGTTTATCAGTGTCTCGGGCGAAAAACAACGCATTCCCAATTCTTTGTTGAGGGTTGCAGAAATTCATTTATTTCTCTGCATAGGGGTTTAGTGAAGATGTCCGCTAGCTGATATTCTATGTTGACAAAGTAAAGCTATACTACTCAATTCTCCACTTGCTCTTTGATAAAGTGGAATCTGATGTCAATATTCTTCGATCAAGAATGTTGAACATTGTTGCAGCATAATGCAATAGCGCTTTTGTTATCACAGGACATTGGAATTTTATTGAATCCAAGACCACAGTTGGTAAGTTGTGTCTCATCCAAAGGACTTGAGCACAACTGTAGATCCCACTCGAATAGATCTTTCTCTCCTTAGCTTGTATATAAGGATTAGTAATCCTGGATAAATCCAAAACTACTATGATAGAAACATTGTGTGAATATTAAAGAGTATGCGGAATCTACTCTTTAATATCTAGAAGATATATCAATGAAACAGTGATTTATATGAACAATGCAGTAACAAGTAATAGTAGAATAAACAATATAACCAACAAGGTTCAATATTATTAAGATTAATAATACGAGTACTTTGACTTAGTACTAGGGTTTACAACCTTAAAGCTATGAATACAATTGTAATTGATCTTTAACTTAAAAAGATATGATGTCTGATAAGAATTGTACATCTAAGTCTACACCTTATGTCCTCTTTTATATCATTACGGAGTCCTCATGTGCTTACAATACAATAAATACTTTTTCTAAGTATTATACATTAAATGCTTTTAATGTTTTTTCCTCCATAATAGTAGTCAAATGTATTTAAATACAATGACTAGTATTTAATACTTTCTCTTTGTAACTTCTCAATTCAACATTAACTGTTCCATGTAATCTTTACAATCGAGCGTTAACTTCAGTCTTTCAGGCAGTATTAAGTTAGTACTTAGACAGTACTAACTTTGGCTCCACAGTACTAAGATTTACACTATCAGTAGCTAACTGATTTAGACTGGCATGTATTAACTCAAATTAATACTGTTAGTTATAAACTGAGTACTAAATTATGCTTGGCAGTACAAACTCTGTCTTGGCCGTATTAAGTATTAAGACTTTTAATTCGCCGCAACAATCATCCCCTAAACTTGATGTTCATCTTCTAAATCTTCAAGTTTCTGAATAAACAGCTTTATCTTAGACCTTGGAGATGTAAATCAAACACTTCATTACATCTTGTATCCGAGACTTGTTCATTAGTTGAGTCAATTCTGCTTCTGCTCTCTTTTCATCATCAAATTGATCATGCAATTTCAGAACTGCTTTATAACCAAGTCTTTCTTGCTCTTGTTACCTTTTTATCTTCAGGGCTGTTTAACCTTACTAAATCTTCTAGTTCTGTCTCTGGGTTGCCCTGCACATAAGAAAATCAGACCTTCTTGGGAACCCATGCCATTACAGACCTGGATCTTCCTCTTTCATCAACATAATCATATCTCTTCAAAGTGATTGATGCAATATTAGGTTTGACAGGTCTCCAAACCCAACATGCTGATGCTTTAACTGCATTAATCCGATTCGTCCTAACAGCATTAACCACTGCCTTTGGTCTAGCAGTATTAACTTGTCTTGAGCAACCACAACAAACAACATTAAGATAACTTTGTCTGGCAGTATTAAGTAAAATTGGGCCAGACTATATTTTTAAATCTTGTACCAATAACCCAAATGACTCTCAATCAATCAAACATACACCCTTGTGGTCTCTCCTTTGGTTCGAGCCCACAACCAAACCCGAAAACCTCTTCCTTCAATAATATTTAACCACACACAAAACCTTATTGCATGTCCCTTTTTATTGGAAGGATGATTAAGTTAGGACCACCTAAACAATATTTAATAGGTAGAAAAATCAAAACACCAAAGGGTGTTTGTTTGCTTACTCGTCCAAATCCACAAAGAGAGGGGAAAAGGAAAAACAAACTAAGACTTGTTAGTGTGATGTTTGAGTAAGTTTTAAATGATCAAAACTTGAAAATAGAATTTGTATGTGTGTGTATGATGGTGGCCGGTTAGGGAGAGAGCAAAAATTAAGAAGGAAACCAAAATTTTTGAACTATGTGTGATGTATATAAGTTTATATTCATTCTTGGAAGCAACAAGTATAACATAATCATTGCCTTGAAAATTTAACAAGGATGGAGTGTGTGTACACTATAGACGGCGGCTATAAGTGTAGGCATGCATGATATATATATTTTTTTTTGCAAATTAATTACTTACATTTCCTTGTAAATATTTAAATTTAAGTTGTAACTTAAATGAAAACGTAACGTTAAACGCGGGTTTTGGCTAAGGACAAGGTACAAAGACGACAAGGTTTGAAAATAATAATTTATGGTCAGGAAACGAAGTGCGTCGTAGCTTTTCAGGATGCTCAAAACGGTTAACGAACGTGCAATCAAACGGTGACTCGCGTCGTAATAAAATACAAAAATAACTATTTATGACAAATAAAAATTTAAAGGTCGACATTTGCTTACGAAATCTCATAAAATAATAATAATGACGTCAAACTCGCGATCGTCATTCGCGTCGTGAAACTCGGGTTGTTACATTCTCCCCCTCAAATGATGACCATTTTTCTATATAAAGAGTTGTTGTCATTGTTTGAGTGGTCGAATTGTCTTTGAATATCTATTTTTGATTACTAAAAACACTGATTCATTGTGAAGACAATTTTTTACCACTAAAAATAACATTTCTCTTATTTTTACAAATAAATGCACTAACACGTACATTAGTTTGTATATAGGAAGCACGGGTTGTGTTGCAAAGTAAACCCAAGTCTTTGCATGATCATAAAGTAGACCATGCCCGCGAATAAATTCTCGTTATGAGGTCAAGTTTTCTTTTTGAAATACTTGCCTTTAAGATGGTGACCGGGTTGCTATCTGAAGTAATAGCAAGCAATTTTTGGCATGTTTTGAAAACTTCTGCTCGAACTTCATTTACAGCAACATATCATTATTAAATGACATTTATAAGACGGTAATTGTTATCGATTTTCAGACGACATGCCATTATTACCTCTTTTTATATTTTTCTCATTTTTTAATTTTTTATTTGGTTTTAAGTATTTTATATTTTTGTATTTTGTTTTTATAAAGGTTTTCTAAAAATAAAAATAAAAATCTTTTTGGTTTTTCTGGTTTTTAATATATATACATATTATATACATGATATTTGAATAGGTACCACCACTATTCTTCTGCTTCATCTGCCAATTGTTTTAGGGTCTCCAGCGTAAAACTTCGCATTCCTAGCTTGTTGATAAGAAAATTAATTCTTTCTCTTCCAAGGGCTTTAGTGAAGATGTCTGTTAGCTGATACTCCGTATTGACAAAGTAAAGCTCTACTACTCCGTTCTCAACTTGCTCTTTTATGAACTGAAATCTGATGTCAAGATGTTTTGATCGAGAATGTTGAACATTGTTGCAGCATAAGGCAATAGCGCTTTTGTTATCACAGTACATTGGAATTTTATTGAATCCAAAGCCATAGTCGGTAAGCTATGATCTCATCCAAAAGAGATGAGCACAACAGCTAGACAAGGCTATATATTTAGCTTCCGTACTGGATATCGCAGAACTTTTTTGCCTTTTTGATGACCAGCTAACAAGTCTGTCTCCCAATAATTGCATACTTCCAGATGTACTTCGTTTAGTACCTTGGAAACCCGCATAATCAGCGTCTGCATACGTTGTTAGAGCAATGGAAGAATCCTTTGGATACCAGAGTCCCCTATTAACGGTTCCCCTTAGGTATTTAAAGATTCTTTTTACAGCATGTAAGTGCTTTTCGATAGGCTTTGCCTGATACCGGCCACACATGCATACAGGAAATGTAAGATCTGGTCTACTGGTTGTGAGATACATAAGGGTGCCCACCATTCCACGATAATGTGTAGGGTCAACGGCTTTCCTTTGTGTGTCTTCATCCAGTTTGGATTTCTCCACCATGGGAGTATCTACGGGGTCACTAGATTCCATACCATATTTTTTCAAAGATTCTAGAGCATATTTAGACTGGTTTATAAAGATGCCTCTGGGACTTTATGAACTTTGTAGTCCTAGAAAAAATGATATTTTGCCCATCATCGACATCTTAAACTTTGAACACATTATTTTTGAAAATTGGTCACATAGTTCAGTTGTAGTAGACGCAAAGATTATATCGTCAACATAGATTTGTACCAGGAGAATATCTTTGCATTGTCTTCTGATGAACAAGGTGGGATCCACGGTTCCTTTAGAGAAATCTTGAGAGTAGAAACTTAGACAATAGATCATACCATGCGTGAGGAGCTTATTTTAACCCATAGAGAGCCTTCTTAAGCTTGTACACATGATTCAGATTGTCTTGATCCACAAACCCGTCCGGTTAGCTGGTATAACACCTCGTGTTTTAGGTCATTGTATGACATTATGTAATTCACAATTTATTTTTAGGGTTTTACGCGTTTACTCTTAAACCGTAAACGTTAAGTTAAATCGCGTAAACTAAAAATGATCATTCAATGTAAACGGGCATTAAACAATTAAATGTTTACATCAAGCAAGTGTTATATGATTATTATAAGGATAATTAATAACTTTGTTCATCTTATTTTTATTGGCTACTCAATTTTAAAGTAATGACCATCACTTTATCTGGACAAGGAATGAGTTCCCAGACTTCAAGACATTCAAATTTATTTAACTCTTCTTGCATTGCTTTTATCCAACATGCTCTTTATAGTTCTTTGGTTCAACTGATGTGAGAAAGACATCATAGTAACAAAATAAGGCTTGTTCATGGAGTTGGAGTCTTGTGGAAACAGGTCTTCCAAGTTCACCGATGATGTTGTCTAAAGGATGATCCTTGGTCCATTTGGTAACGTGTTCTGAGTTAGAAGCAGCAGTGTGCACAACAGTAGGAAGAACGTCCAAAGAAGAAGATGCTTCAGAATCATTTTCTAGAATTAGAATACTAAAGAACGGATTGTTATTCATGTATGCAACATCTAAGTCATGATTATATTCTTCAACATCGTTAGGAATGACAGGAGATTAAGTTTTGGGTGTTGTTTGTGAGTTACTAGGTGATAGTACATCTTGATCAACAGTTGTTGAGGAAGGTGGACCGGTTGATGCAGCGGGTTCTGGAGCAACTACTTCAGCAATTAGAGCAATGACTTCAAGGGATGGGCGATCAACACTTGACGGAGGGTTGAGTAATTCATCAAACATTGGTTGAAACAAAATATACCAATCAGTTCTTGAAGGTGGTACAAACGGTGTTGAAGGAGGAGGGTTTGGCACGAGTCCTAAACTGATTGTTGTAGGAGTCATATCATGAAGTGCGGGTCCTGAACTACTATGTTCAGAAGCCATCGCTATCAACTCATCAAAATCTACATGAATTATTTCGATGATTCGTCTGGTATGTCGGTTTTAAATTTTAAATCCTTTCTTTGTGGGTGCATAGCCAATGAAAATACCAATATCAGCTTTAGGTTGTAACTTACCCAAGTTCTCGCTATCATTTGTTGGATAACAAAGTGCACCAAATACGTAGAAAAATGATAAGTCGGGAAGTTTGTCATGTAAAAGCTCAAATGGTGTTTTGCCGTGACGAAGACGTACGATGGAACGATTTTGGGTGTAACATGCGGTAGTAACTTCTTCTACCTATAAGAATAACGGAGCTTTTGCATAAATCAACATTGTGCGGGCAGCTTCAATTAGGGTACGATTACATCTTTCAACGACACCATTTTGCTGTGGAGAGCGAGCAACAGATGTTTCATGAGAGATGCCAACCTTCTCATAATATTCACGCAAAGTCTGATTAACAAATTCAGTTCCATTAATAGTTCTGATTCGTCGGACAGGTACTTTAAGCCGCACTTGGATCATCTTGAGAAACTTGATTATGAAATCTAGAGCTTCATCTTTTAAACTTAAGCACTTTACCTATGTAATAACGAGGATGTACTTCTTTCTATTAACACTTGCGACACGTATTAGTCCACAAAGATCCATGTGCAAGAGTTAGACTTTTTCTTGGTTGGTGTCTTCTGATTTAGGTTTGTGAGGTTTCTTCTTGCTTTTTCCCATTGTACATGCAGAACACAGATGGTCCCTTTCAAACTTTAGCTTAGGGAGACCTCGAACAAGACCGTGTCTAGCTAAATGGTTGATTGCACCAAAGTTCAGATGAGATAGACGTCGGTTCCATAGCCAGGACTTAGTATTTGAGAAGCCCACGGCCTTAACAAGAGACAAATAGAGAGGACACCATCATATCTATAAGAACAGATATACACAATTTTTTCCTTCGAGATCCAGTCAATAGATCAACACTCTTCTAATTATGAAGAAGCTAGGTGTGTGTTGACAAAAAAGCAAACTTCCAGGTTTGATAACAGAATTGCCCAACAGAGATTAAGTACGTCTAATCCTTCTACATAGTAAAACCCATAAGAGATCGACATTCAATATGATAAAACACCATATCCCAATATCTTGCCCGTGATCATTTCCGAATTTGACTGTACCTAAAAATTTATTGACGAAATTGGTGAGCTGAGAAAGAGCGATCTCCAGTCATATGCTTGGAGCAGCCAGAGTCCAAATATCCAAATGAACAAAAATTTAGAAGTACGTGACCTGCATTCCATCAAGGGAGGAAGATGGAGCATTCAGAAACTATGAATCTCTCAGATTTATTGGGTTTCCTTTTTGTGTAGCAGATTATGATTTAATAATCTTATAGTTTGCTAACGGATACATTAGTTTTAGATTTCCTGAGGTTTCCTTGAAGTAAACCAATGTTACCACATGCTTTAATAGGTGTATCACTTTCTAGAGCATTGTGTCCTAAGGGGCACTTAAAAACACTATCTCTATCTATACCACACACACACCAAACAAACAATATATCATCTCAAGGAGGGCACGTATTCCTACATAGGTGCCTCATGAGTGTTGTCGCGTCGGCCATATCCGGTTGGGGAGCCAAGTGTATCTAATATTATTGACGGATGCCAGTTTCTAGCGTTGATGAGATTGTTTCCAGACTTGTATTATCTCTGTATGAACGATATGATCTTACGGAGCGCGTATTTAGATTTAGTACGAGCATTCACATCATTGATAAAATCAAGAACACACAAATCATGATTATCAGAAAGCATGAAACCATTACACTTAACACATAGAAGTTCAAAATTCGTATTAAGCTTGGAATGCTACACATTTGCATTTCCTTTAGGTTCAACAAAACAATTCTTATTTTTCAAACTAGATTTAACTGTCCTAGGGTGGGCTTCTACTTTATTCTTCTAAGTACTACTTGGTGTTCGCCGAATCTTATCTTTCTTTGTATTAACTGAAGGCTGTGATCCGCTAGCACTAGTAGATGGTTTTACTCTTGTAGAAGACAACATAAGTTATTAGAAACTAGGTTTGATGAAGAAGCTATTTTTGTGTTTGTGTTTCCAGAGGATGTGTCAGGTTCAGTGAATCTAACTCTTTTGTCCTTATTCTTTAGGGTCACAACCACTAATTTATCACTTAAATTGTTAACGCTAGGGTAAGTTTGTCTGATTATTATAAGCAACTCCTAAATTCGTTTTGTATACTTACAAGCAGAGTCTAAGGAATTATTTAGAGGATTTTGTGATTTTCCTTGTTCCACTATTTCCCTAAGAATCACAGCTTGTTCCTGAGTGTACCTAAGGTAGTCAGAGTGAGCTGTCCTATTGATCAACAATCTAGGGGCTATGGGTTCCACATTAATTTTAAGTATTTCTGGAGCAATAGGGTGTTTGGTAACAACATTATCAGCAAAATCCTTTCCTTTAAGTTTTCTTAATTCATTCTTGAGAGCTAAAATGACCAAATCTTTTTCCTGAAGACTTACATTTAAATCAGATATTTCTACAGACTTTTGATTGACTTGACTAACTAAAGCATCATATTGTTCTTTTGATCGAATTCGTGTTGGTTTGATCGAGTCATAAAGTTGCTTATAGGTCTATTTCAAATGTTCATTCCCAGCAATAAGCTTTGACACCCTTTGATCCAATTTAATATTTATTGTTTCAATCTCTTCTATGTCCTTCTTGACCCTATCCTCATTCACATTTCCACTTAAAGATTTAATTCTCTCTTTTAACTTCTTTATGACTGTGTCTTTCTCTTGCGACTAAGCTTTCAATTCATTTAATTTAATATATTGATCAAAATTTGGAGCACTTTGATTTTGAAACAAAATTTTTCCTCTTGAAAAATTTCGTGATTAAGTTTGAGTATCAAAAACTTCTTAAAGATGGCAAATTTTTCAAGAGTGGTAAAGACTCTGAAAGTCATTTTTTCGTGAAAGTCTCTTTTTCAATGAAATCCTTTTTGTTGAGAATCCTCATCCAAGTTTAACACTTTTCACATTCATTGCAACATGTCACAAAAGCAGTATCCACAGTAGAATTCAAATAATTATGTTCACATATATCTTGTGATGATTGTCCAAAGATCCTTTTTTTCATTTAAAACTTGATTCAATTTAAACTTCAAACGTTTGGACTCTAAAAAACGAGTGTGTTCCACAGCCTGTTCCATTTGATGAAAGACCATTTTGGACTTCAGAAAAGGTCATGCAATCAAATATTGAACGAATTGTATTGAATAAGTCCTCAGTGCTTTTATAAAAGGAATGATTCATCCCTAAAACAAGCTTTGTATGTTCAATATCCCCACGAGCCCTCAGTGATAGTTGTGGCCGTGGTTCTTTCTTTGATAACCACGTCAAAACCAGCAAGATGGTGTTTAAGTTTCTTCAAACTCGTATTTACCATGCTTGTAACCTTTGCCCTTTTTGTGTTCTGAATATTTCATTTATAGTTCCTTGACTATTAGACTTTTGTTTGTTTATTTCGTTTGTAAAGGTAGGTTTAATAAATTCCGTGTTGACGGTGATGATTTTTATGAGAATTGTGATGAATTATGGTTTATTGTGATTAATAGTCCCTTTTGTGTTCGGGTGGTTTGGCCCGTGAATTTTGAGAAATGCCAAAAAAACAAGTCCGACACGTCCGTTAATGTCCAAAGGAATTTGAAAGGGTAAAAGTAAAATAGTCGTGTAATTACTCTGTTAATAGAAAAAGTATTTTTTACATGTATTTTTAAAAATGCTAATTAACTTTGGGGTAAATTTTACGGTTGATGTTTTACGAGTATTTAAGTATCCCCACATAAAAGAAGACCCGAACCCCTCTTGGATTCCAAAATCGGATGATAAGAGCTAAGGGGGACAAGGTGACTATTTTTTTGCTAGTATGTTGTTGCTTGGTACCAATATATTCCTAGCACCATAACACTTTTCTCATAATTCCATTTTCATTTCAAAAAAAACACACACACTATGGTGTGTTACATAGTCATTTGTATTTATACATCTTGGCTATCATCCTTTATAGGCTGCAAAGATCCATTCAGTTTAACACAAATAGACCTTCAGGTGCGTTTGGCTAGTCCGGCCCAATCGAGGGTCCGTTTGGTTTGTTGCGTCCGGTGTCGAGTTGGGCTCGGCCCACTTGGCTTTGGCTTATTGATTTTGCTTATTGATTTTGGCTTATATTAAGCTTATAGCTTATTTAGTTTCGGCTTATATTATGAGTTTTCGGCTTATTTGGTTTATGTAATAAGCTTATAGCTCATTTGGTGTTCGGTTTGACTTATTTGGTTTGGGGCTTATACGGTTTTGCTTATTTATGAGCTTATAGCTTATATTTTTTAAATCGGTTTAATGGGCTAATGACCCAACGGGGTTCGATTTGGTATATTGGATTTATGAAAAGAAGTATGGAATAAGTTTCGCTATCGGGCTAAGTATTTAGACCATAATGAACCATATGACCCAATAACAAATAAATGAGTTTGTGGACTTTATAAATGAACTAAAGAAATTATGTTGGACTAAGAGGAAGATTTTTGTTGGACTTGTCGAATGTAAAGGGGTTATTTTTCTACGGTTTGATAAATCGTGTCGAAAGTATTGATTTTGTGTTTGTCGAAAAACGTCGGATTTGTGAAAAGTGTTTTGGATTAAGGTTTAATACCTTGGAAAAAGTCGTAAAGACATACGGGTCATGCCGAAATTTTGAAAGAAATTTATACTTAGAGACGTTGTTTAAAAGGGGAATTTTCAAAGATTTAAGTAAAGGATAAGTTTTATGGGAGATTAAGTGTCGAGGTGAAAGCCTTTGGACATATTGAATGACGAGATGTTGTAACTACCCCGTTAGCCTGATAATAAGACGAAAATGATAATCGAATATTATTATTTTTATTCAAATTATTAAATTCTTATATATATATATATATATATATATATATATATATATATATATATATATATATATATATATATATATATATATATATATATGTGTGTGTGTATATATATATTTTTTTAGCATATGGATTACGGATGTGCGGATTATTTGTCTTCAACTTTTGAGCTCTAGCTCATTTCTTTTCGTCAGTTTTTCGCGGAGTATTTTTGGTCGATTGTATCGTTCAGAAATTTGAGGTGTTGAGCTTTGTTGTATTAATGTCACACTTTGCCCAAGTGTTTTGAGTCGTTTTTACTTAATTACCACACAACCATAATATGAGATAAAGTTTTGATAACGAGATGAAGTCTTGGTAATAAGATGACGGTTTTTATGATGAGTTAACGGTATGAGATATCGAGTTTGGAATGATATGAATTCAAAATGGGGTTTTGGGTGGAAATGAGGATTTTGCGTGAGTCAAGACGAACACTTGTACAATAAGATAATTTTGTACGAGTATTGATATAGTGAGTATATATTAGGTCGTTGTCGGGTACATTGTGCGCTTGCGTAGAGATTTATTGTGCTTTGCCTTTTGAGATTGTGCGGTTGATTTTGATTGCTGATTGAGGTGAGTTCTCGTAGCCCCACTTTTTACTGTTTTTCCGTTAGGGGAAAATGATACTCAAGTGTGTTTTGAAATGTTTTGAATTGAACTATGCAAAATGTGGTTTTGTTTTTGGGACAAGTTATGTACTTATGACTGCTATGTGAATATTATGTGATGCATGTTTGTTTGGATCGGAGGGGTACGCCTATCCTAGTATTTGTATGATTGTTTGGATCGGATGGGTACGCCTACCCAGTATTTGTGTGATTATTAGAGCGGATAGGTACGCCTACCCAGGTTTGTGTGTAGTCCTGCCCTATTTTTAGTGCTCCAACTGGTAGGCCCTTTAGGTGTGTAAGTGACATATGGTTATTGATTAGCGGTGATGCTAAGGTTGTTTGCATAATTCACTGTCATATAGCACTATTGTCCACTGTTAAAATATTGGCACAGCTTTTCGGTTTAAAGTCAAACCTACGAGCTCACCAACATTATTGTTGACGTTTTCGAGTATCATTTTCAGGTGTGTCAAATCAAAAGGTATATGATTGGTATTGGAAGAGAGATGATGTAACCCAAGAGGACTGGGTCGAGATGGTTATGATTATTGTATTTGGTCAAGTTCTTAACTTGTATAAAATTTCTGTAAACTCAAGTTTTATGAATGTAAATTGTAATGTGTATGATCTTGTATCTTGTGCAATGAATGGTATTGTCGCATCCTGTGTTTCCGGCACTGACGGGGTGTGACAAATATAGATCAAGTCTACTACCCAATAAAGTTCATGAACAAGATACAAAGCCACACGAAATCAAGAAATTAGTATACATGAATAACCACCCCTTAGGCGGAGATTGTTAGGAATGTTTATTTTATGATGTGCCAGTTATTTATGTTTACAAACTTTGTAATAATTGTAATAGACTAGACTGGTAAACGGGCTTGGTCTTTCAAGCTAATATTGCATATGTTTCGAGCCTAGCCGATCCAAAGCCCAACCCGACCCATTTCTTTTAACCCTAGGCATCCCACTTCATGGGATTGGGTATAAATACCCTTATCCACCCAATGAAAGGGTGTATGTGAGAGAGAACTCTACTATTCCACCTTGTATTCTTTCTTTGAAGAATACTAGTAATCTTAAGATCAAACCAAGAACAAGAGTGAGATGTGGGTTGTGATGTTAGAGAGAGATTGGATGGAAAATGGATGAAGTGTATAAATGAAATGTAGTGAAATGGAACAACCAACCCTCTCCAAGACTAGGAGAGGGTCTATATATAGCCTAATGTGGCCGGCCATGGGCTAAGTTGGGCCTCCCATGGGCCTTGGGCCGGACTAGATTACTAATCTAATCCTTATACTAACTACGAGCTAAAACTATTACAACTTGGAAGTGACCGACACTTTTAGTGTTTCCAACAATCTCCCCTTAAGGGAGGTCACTCCAATTTAAAAAACTTTAAACCTAGCATACTATGCTTTATCTTTAGTCTTTAGCTCGTACTCTTGACTTTCTCTTATGAATATGTTGTAGTGA
>BQNB010046696.1:0-21634 GCA_026074375.1 Tanacetum coccineum
AGCACATACACCACACTCATGTTGGAAAGCATAAAGTGCATCTTCTTCTGCCATCTCCTGAAATCTACCCATTTAAACTTTTCTAGTTTGGCAATGCTTAAAGCCATATGTTTTATTGCAGCAACAACCATTGATTATCATAATAGTTTACTTTGAATGTTGGAGGTTATCTTGTGTCTGGCCCAGATAAGGTTGAGATAATCAATGACCAAACTACGTACCAAATGAATGGTTACCAGATATCACTTGGAATCGTGTAATCACTTTCCAAAATAAACTATTCGACCCTAATGCCTGGGTATCACGAATATCTACTTGGGATAAGACCAAATGTATGTTCTTGGTTGAGGCAACAATCAAGAACCCTAGCGCATCTAAGTGTTTAAGTTTATGTGTATGTTTCATGCAGTTAACAACTTGTAATTTTCTATGTGTCTCACAAGTATTATGTGACCTCCTATATATAGGAGAGTACTCAATTCCTTAGCCAATGAATTATAAGAGATTATACGAGATATAATCTCTTCCATAATTAGAATCCTTGATTTCAGGCATTAGTGGTTACATGACCATAATTATCGTGGTCAATAACTGTGATTACTACTTACCATAAGAAATGGTCAAAGCAGTTATTAGTCCTTGAATTCTATCCAGAGTGTTTGCCTTTCAGTGTCCTGAAGCATCAGCTAGCCCGCTGAGGAGCATACCCGCTGATGGTTCAATACTGAAACAACCTCTGCTGAGTTAACCCGATGAGGATACTTCCTCTGATAGATTACTCTTTGATGGTATCATTTAGCTTACTCAGTGAGTTACAAAGCTGAAGCCATCAGCCATCTGATGAACATCCTTCAGTCCAGAGTCTTACTCAGAGGAGTGACTCACTGAAGTTCATCAGCGACTTGAATTCCCTTAACCACTATCTGAGTCAGGGTGTTCAGGGACCTCTGGGTGTACACTCCGTACCTCCATCCCCAGATACTGGTGTGAACAGATCCCTACAATTAATCTAAATTTCCAACATAGGCGTGGTAAGGTGTATAACTAGGAAACTGCTACATATGGTAAGATCTGGGATAATGAAGATGTTTACGACCTCAGATCTGTTGAAACTGAATTCCCAGCTATAGTCTTTAACGACACGTTAACATCTGAAATAGCACTCTCATGTGAGCCTACAGTGAGTTCTCTTAACAATGATAAAATTGACTTTAGAATATCGTTTGACGAATCCGATGATGAAGATTGCACGGTAATTTTTAACAAAAATTCATTTTCTTACAAAATAATTCATGTTAACGATATAAAAACGGATTTGGAAAATGATAATGATAAAGTCAATATGCCTTTGCTTCCATCACCCGAGCCTACGGTCAGTTATTTTGATGATTTAGACTTTTTTAACGATTTTGAGAATGAATTTCTAGCCATTGTTTACAATGATGCTCTAACGTCTAAATCAGATTTCTTAACTGAACCTACTATAAGTATTCAACATATCGATGAATTTAATTTGAAAGATGAAACATCATTGTCCGGATGTGATGAAGAGGAACAAAATGTTTTATACTTTAATGATGTATTTCCTTTTAATGTAATTTATCCCGATGATTCAAAATCGGATAAGGACAATGATGATGATAAAATTGATATAAAACAGTCTTCGGGGGGTAATGTAATAAATACGGATGTTGGTGCCTATGCACAAGGGTCAAATAAGCTTTTGGAAACAAGTCATGATACATCTAATAAATTTTTCAAAACTGAAATTTTTATCATGGAATTAAATCTTAATATCATGACTTGTAATTATATTATCAAAGGGATGCTAATAAATCTTTTCAAGAATTTGTATGTGCCATTTGGCATCCCGTTCGACCCCAAATTGTTTTATAAGGATGGGAATAAATTAGGGCAAGTCTAACTTAAAGACTTTTCTGTAAACAAAAGTGCTTGCCGGGAGACAACCCGGAATGTAATTTTCAATTTTTATCGAGTCTGTCTTTCCAGACTGTCTATACGGCGTATTCAAACCCCATGGATACGGCGTATTGACCTTCTGGATGTTATCCAGTCTTTATTTTCAGCACAGTCTATACGGCGTATTTGTTAAACGAGTACAACGTATTTGACACAGGTATCAATACGGTGTATCCTTGGGAATGGATATGGCGTATCGACTTCTTATACAGTTTTAGGTATTTATTTCGAGTCTAACCAAATGAATACACTGAGATAGAATTGCATTTGTTTTCTAAGAATTTTATGCAGGACCTCGTGAAGGGAAATCGACGAATGTTGGTGGAGAATTTACAAATCTAGAAATCTTAAAGTGTTGGAGTCTTGAAAACTCAAGACGGTTGTTCGACATAAATTCTTGCTCAATAAATCTACATGGAAAATCACTACCGAGAAAATATCAGGGGAGTTTCTCATTCTAATTCTTTTTAATTCCCGTTTTTAATGTTTTATTCATAAAACGAGGACGATATATGTATCCTCAGCTCACACACCAGGTGGCATCCGCGGAGACACATGCGTTTTCTCTAACCATCAACACATGTATAGCCGAGGAGTGCAAATATCTGGGCTTACCGAATGAGCACGGACACCGGCACTCTCCTCAACAACACACACCCGATCCTAGACTCCTGGCAGCGAGCAGGTTAAGTCGCAGACTACGCGTCAACACTCGACATTCAGGACTCTACTAACTGCTCTCGCAAACTGCTCACCACTACTATTGAAACTTGTCGTGCTTTATAACTAGGTACTCTCTTCGCGAGTGAATATTCTCACACCAAGCGGTCTATAACATCTAGTCACTCAAACACCTCCCACATGAAATGACAGCACACTCATCTCACATAATCATCCCTATAGCACTCATCCTCTCGAATCTCCGAGGATTTACTCATCTTTCATACTCCTTTGCATTCCACAGCGGTCTATCTCTAACAACATCTTCCTCTTCACATCTCTGCCCACTCTCTCTCACTACAGAATCTGATGGATAACATACACCGAGCAACTGCGCTACGGAGCGATCCACCTCACATATCTCTTACTCACTGACCAGCTGACTCTCTCTCGGCGCGCCACATTCACTATGTTCTAACATTTCAACAAGGACACTGCTCTACGATATACACTATGTGTAAGCTCGGCTCTATTGAGAATTTATAGCATCGTCTAACAAGGCGATAACTTTGTTTAAATTGGTAAATCTACTAACCTCAATGCACACTAATATCACATCTTACTTCTATCTCCTTGAGACTACATTCGCGCAACTCCGTTTGTTATTATTAACATAACTACAGAAGACACTAGCGTAGATCGGAGTGCTACAATCCCCTCTTGTGGATCAACACAGCATATAAGGATATGTGTTGTTAGCGAACAATCCTCCTTCTTGAGCGCGGTAGCTCATACAGTCTCGCTCTATTAGCGTGAACACAAACTACCCAGCATGTTCTATCGAGAGTACACAAAACATGCTCTTTAGAGACATTTACAAACAACACTGTCTCAGCATCCACTAATACCCGTTCTATTCGTCTCCGGTCACTCAAACACACGACTATATGCCAACAACCGCTTCAATATCCACATACGATACGATCTGTTTTCGAGCGATCACAGATATCAGCACCTCATTTCATCACGTGAGTGTATCGAGCCACAGTCTGAGTTCAATCGCTAACACGCTTCCGCGAAGTGATAAACCCTGATAATTGTAGCTAATTTCTCCGATACTCTCAACGCTCTTAAAGAGTCTTATCTTAGTTATATATCACATACAACAGAGGTGATCATCAGACAGCGAGAGACACAGACAACCGACGCAAGCTACAGTAGGCGCCGATACCTTCTGTGTGCGCCACACTTAGACACATATGCGGTACTTGACAAGTACCAGAGACGTCTCGAACATGAAACTCATCCTCTTACCTTCCTACTAGACGCGAGATACCGTCCTAGATAAGCTCCACCGTGATGTGACGTTCTCATTTAGCAAAGCACACTTTACCTCTATCTTCTGAGTATTCTACACACACTAAATTGTACACACTACAGCTCCTGCCAAAATCGAAGTCCTACTACAAGAGGCTCTCAGTTAGGTATGATCCTATCACGAGACAACATGCCGAGACCAGATACCCGGCACATGAGCATAGAATAACATTACACACACACTCTATCCACCGCGGCATCAGTATATTCTCTCTACGAACTACTCTGCGATGACGCATAAACTAACACTATTAACTCCGAAAACTAAAATACAAAACAAAGCGATACCTATTATCGCATACTCAACCATTACACTCTAGTGATATAAGTGATCCAAAGAGGCAGATGCTGCTAGGACGCTGGAAAACAGTGCATGACTTTCACACCGAAAGTATGAGCGCACAACAACTTTCTCAAATAGATCAGCATGTCTCCTCACTGAGCAACACCACTTATAGTGCGCGATAGAGATCATAATACACTTACCAGCAAGAGGAGCATCGTTAGCGAATGACACGATTACTCCACCACATCCAACTTTCCTCGGACTTCAGCACTCTGTCTCACTCCACATCCTAGGAACTATCCACTCATTTCATAACGAAGCAACTCAGTAGATCCGCGATGTGACACAAGCCTGATGGAGCTATCGCTCAGACCACAGCGAACCGAGGACCATTCTAGACGATATCGTTCGAGATCACGAAAAGCGTCCTCTAGCATAAAACAAGTGTCACTTTTACCCAAAGTCTCACTCTGGCACTAATCTGTCCGACCTCCGCACTCTGAGCGCTTAGTAGATACAATTTCTATTCAGCGATATGTGTCGCACTGTGGTCTGTATTGGTGGATATATCTTATAAGCCAGATGGCACGTCTCATCTGCTCAATGTAAACTCTCTCTGAGACTCTTATACAGTTGTCGCCTACCAGCATGTTTTAGGAGTTTTCATTCATCTGTTTATATGACATGTTGAGTAGACGATATGAGGATTAAGCTATCGGGGGCTTTGGTGAGGATCTGGATTGTATAGAACATCTACGGTATAGGAGTGTAGAGATTTGGTGAAGGAATGGGACAATAACATCACTCCTATAATTTTTGATTTTTTATTTTTTATCTAGAGTATACACATTAGGAAATATATATGGTGAGGTGTGACAGTTTGATAGTTGGCGTTTCAGAGTCGTCTGGTATTATACATTGTGCACGAGTGTCTATAATTTGGTTTTGTATTGTGAGTAGTTAGGTATAAGTTATGAGCACTAGGATATATGAGTACACCGGAATTAAGGAACTAGACTGTTATAGGGAGATGGTGATGTGAGTCACAAGTATGTGGTGAGTGTGCCACACGAATTTAGTTTCTGATGAGTAGTCATTGTTAGTGTTCTGGACTGGATTGGGGAATTATAGGAGATGGATGTGAGTGTGCACTTCTAAGTGTTACGATACTTCTTCCACGAATGATACGACGATACATCTATGCTGAAGCACGCGGGATTCTATATATAGCGATACAGACATGATGGGTAGTGAGAGGAGTCACAAATTAATTAGTTAGTGCGGTGATAGCACTCTTGACTTATTATAAGCAAGTGAACACACACACAACAGAGAACAGACAGATTTCTTGTATTATCAGAGCTGGAAGTGAGCGTTATTGTCTTTGTGACGGTCAATCTGGATTGTGCTGCGCTAACTTGAAGACGGATGTGTAGTCTCGGTGGCGTGTATATTGTATGAGAAGTTTTGATGCTCATGGTGATAGTGGTCTGGTAGTGTAGAGAATACACTCAGCAGGCGAGCGAATTGATATGAGTGGGGTGGATGGCTGTGACTATAGTGACGCAGTTGTCAGATAAGATCCATGTTGTTTGATATTGGATTATACACATTGGTGTGTGTGTAGAGGTGTATAGTTGATATTCACAGGTGTGTTCTGTCTTGATTATTCGTGGTGTGCACTCTTTGGATCAGATATATGGTGACGCACGGTCGTAGACTTATCTCATTGGAGGGAGTGAGTAGACTTAGAATAGGATGTATTTCTGTGTACAGACGCGAATCGCAGTTTCAAATTACTTGAGCGAAGGGGTATCAAGATACACATGTAATTATTGTGTATATAGGTGATGGAAAATGGATAGGATTAATTTGAAAAAGTTGTTTTATTGTTATTGTGGAAGGTAATTTTGTTCGTAATAGTAGAAGGAGTTGTTGTGGTGGTTTTGTAGGATTGTTAGTGTTTAATTAGGGTGAAGTTGAATTGTTAAAAATTGTTAGAATTGTGAATAGTATGGGATAGAAAGTGTGTAGTTAAGTATAAAGTAATGATTTTGTGTTTTAGATTTTTAGCGTCAGCATATGAGTGATACTAAGTCATATATCACATAGATTTTGGGTTCATGTGTCTAGGCAGGTGTGCTTAGCGAGAGAGTGGGCACAATATAGGTTTGGTTACTCTAATCGATGAACACTAGACACACTAATTATCGGGTAGCTTATGAGGTCCGAATATGATAGGAGTATTCTATCATCTGAGGGACACAGACTTGTCTAGACACTGTGGATGTGTTGGGAGCGACGTTGGGATTATAAAGAAGATGCACGAATTGAATTGAGTCAACACAGACTTTTTATTCAATTTGTTGGTAGTTAGTTTAATGATTTGTTGGTTTTAGATGAGAAGGGGGGTATATAATATGATAGGTGTGGTTGGAGTGTTGTGTTTGGTGGGGGTTTAGTTAATATGGAAATAGATTTGGAGTTTGAGGTGTTAAAGATTTAGTGTATTATTGGTTTGTGAATTTGGAAGAAGTTTAGTGATGTGGTTTGGATGGTTGTTTGAATGGTGTGGGGTGTTAGGATATGGAGGGAGTATTGAGGTTTTATTTGTATAAATAATTATTTGGTTTGATTTGTTGGTGAATGGTAATAGGTGGTAGTGAGTTTATGGTTGTGGTTTTTATTGAAGATTTTTTTTTATTGGGTATAATGATATTGAAAGATTGGTTATGTAATTTTATTTGAGAAGTATTTTATTATTTATTAAGGTGGTGAATGGTTTGTAGGGTGTGTTAGACCAGATCTGCAAGAGTTAATTCCTTGATGATTGTAATGATTTGTAGAACTTTACATGCGTTTAAATGAGGGGATTGCAACTTGTTTAAACATCATATCTTCTCGACCTCTCATACACAACTCTTCAGGAACCTTGACCTCAGGATATACACCAAATCTTAAGGTCGCTAATCCAAAGATTGTCAACTAAGCGGTAATTTCCATCTATAACTTTAGTAATCGTTCAGTTTTTAGGTATCATTCATTAACTCGGACTCACATATATACTTTTAGCTCTCGAACACCATTCCGCACTGTACTGAGTCACACACACTCTACTATCCTTACCCTCATGAGTCTCTCTTATCTCTCTAAATACGTACATAGTGGAGACTCCTTCTAGCGCGCTACGGGAACTAGGTTCGAGGCGCATAATCTTCCGTACTCTGCGTGAGTAATACTCTCATACAAACCGCGAGCTATGCACCAGTATTTGGGTAAGAGCATTTCTCATACGCATGTGCCAACGAGCAATATCTAAAACTCTCTGTTAGACATACTACCCACATTCTAATTGACTTTCCACATTAGCTTGATGCGACGGTTTTGCATCCCTCGGGCAATTCTCCTCCAAAATCCTGTAAATCAGTTTAACTTATCTGTACTCATCTACACACACACACACACACACAAGGTAGACCATTACACACATGCCCTTCGAAACAGTCTACAAGCTCATATCTGCGACACAGCTCAGCTTTAGTGCAAAGTTGAAGACCCTTTACCTGGGTTGACTACCATCGCTCTTGAGATATCTTAATATGTTCGCTTATCTAGCATTGAGTACACTATATTGGAGTAAGACATATCTTCCCATAACTCCACATTGAATCAGACCAAAATCTATAGAATATCTACTTCTAAGATCCATTAACACGTTAAAGTCTCCCCTTAACCCTTTGATTACTGCCGTAACTACTAGAGATGTCAGTTCTAACACGTCTAAGATCATTGTCACTTTTTGCGGCAAATCTACTATCTTCATCTATCTCCGTACTGAATGTGCGAAAATTATAGACATCCCTTGTAACCTATACACAGATATGACTTTCTATAGCGCGACAGTTCAGCAGCACCCTATCACTTTGAGTGAGAGCTGTCCAAATTCTAGTGGAGATCAATTTTTCTAGGCATCTAAAACCGTTTAAAATACTCTCTCCAGATCGCACTTGTATGCGTCGCATTACACCTAAAATATCTTAAAATTCGACATTGCTGGACTCATCTTGGGAAGTTACCTGAAGATTATTGGCAGATTGGAATGTTTCAGAAAGGAGCTATATTGTGTGGAGTCTGATAAAGTATTGAAAATCTTCAGGCAGCATTTGATAATAGTTCAAAACACCCTACACATCTCTGATACATCTGGATGTTTCTTCTTGAGAAACACATTTCAACCTGAAGCGATTAATGAGGCCAAATAAAATGAGCTATATAGAGAGGCTAAACGTAAGTGGGTGTCACCATTTACAAGATATTCCAAACAGCATATGTGACATGAAATGTCTGCAATATCTAGATCTCTCTTATTGTACCAGAGTTAAGAAACTGCATGAGGAAATTGGATGTTTAAAATGTCTACGACACATAGATATAGCAGATACATGGAATTAATTAATCTCCCTTCGTGCAACACCTTTTTCAGCGTAAAAAAGGTCTGCGTATTATTTTCGTTCCAGAGCTGATTTTTAGGCATCGATAATTCTAAAATTCAGAACTTACAGAGGCATCAAGTGGATATGGACACTCTACGCGTAACTACTATTCGCGCTATGAACAAGACGATTTACAATGACTACTATATACGTTATAACTCTTACTCTCGAACAATACTCTTGTAGACTCGATACCTTGAAACCTACATTCTTTAGGTATCACTCTCAAACGCAGGACATAACTACTACTTCCACTCTCACTTCGTATCATATTCTTTCTTAGTGTCTCTCATCACTATTGTTGTAGCTCTGATACTATACTAGACTGAAGACAACATCGGCTGAGTCGAGAAGTTGGGTCTCAAGGCCTCATGCGCTACGTACAATCTCAACCTTTCCTGTTGTATCTATAGCACGACATGTTAATCACATAAGGTAATTAGAGACTTGCTTTCATCCATGAGTAGAGGCGCGTGAATGTACCAGACTCTTAATTGACAACATCTTAACAGAGCGTACTATCTTGTGATCGGCAACTGAAAGTACAGATAATATTGAGTGACTTGATAGTCCTGCGCACTTCTATCTGTATCTTAGTCATCTACATACGGTTACACTCCTTTTTCAAAATCACACACGAACTCGCATTCACAAAATACAAAGGGAACTGTCGTAGATTATCTACATCAAAAACAAAAATCTACTCAGTACAACATGATTCATTCTAGGACACTTGGTAAAACCGTTCGACTACAGTACTCTCATTAATAAGGAGAGTAACATATCACTGATGTTACCGCACTTACACCACACGTTTGACTTCACATCTAGGAAAGTCTCAACTACGCTACTTGATGTAGACAATTGAGAAGAATAGTTCATCGAGTCTTTGCGATACAAACCATCACATTGTTAACAACAAAAATAGAGGATATCACTCACGTAAGACTCTTGCTCAAGAGGGGAGATAACGACTTTAGGTCACATAGAGACATGGTCTCTTACTAGGTACATCGTATCAAGATACAATTAATGTTGTTAATTGGGATGAGCGTAGTGTGTTTAACATTAAAAAGTGAAATATACTAGAAGGTCAAACATACTAGACCAGCGCCACTACCTATGATCACACACTCTTGGACTCACATCACGAGGAGAGCATTAATAGCAGGCGCCACTCCACGACGTGAATTTACGCGAACACACACCTAACCAGCGGAACATGCCACATATTCACAAAAACACATACATCTGGCTACTCAATCATGATATACTATGTAAACCCCATAACCCTCACGACAAGTCACTCAGCCCAGCAAAAAACATCACCACAGAGCTACACGAGACAAATAACCCACGAGCTCTTTGATGTCGTCCACTAATCCACAGACAAAAAACAAAGCTATCCCTCCCTGATTACATTTATATTCCGAGTGTGAATTAATCTAAAGACAGTTCCAACACTTTCACAGTACAAGTGTATACAAGGTCCATCTGTTTTACAACGCGACAAGTACAACCAATGCTCCCCACAACACACAATATCCATCAACATAACCGCGCTCCATTACACACATTACCATCTACGGTTCGGGTGGGAGGCGCGCGAGTATGCGATGCCTATATGCCAACATAGGGCATCTATTTGAGCAGCGTGCTTCTAGTTCAGAAAATAGTTACAAAAGAGAGAAGATTTATTCTTCTCCGCGTCCCTTGTGAGAAGATGATTACTCTGTGGTTATTCTAGTCTCCTACACCGGCGCTAATATAAACAGATCTCGCGACGAGCGGTGCATATCTATTCCTATCTCACAAAAAGGCACACATCGACCAACGGAGTAGCAGATACATTTTATCACTTCTGTAATTTGACTTCGTGGGTTCAGAAGTGTCTGAATTAATTGTAGTCACCACCACAACCCGGTCTGGCGCAGGTACCTCTCAGTTCAAAAAAAACACCACTTATTAACCTGTTAAATTAGGAAATTAGAACCTCTAAAATAAGATTAAGCATAGGTTTTGACTTATCGATTAGAAAGTTATAAATTAGACACATATGGAAACAGCCAAAAGTGATGTAATAAATTAATATATTGATGTTATCTCTCTATCTATCTTGTCAAGTGAGGTTTCGATCACTCTAACTTAACAAGGCGAGGGTGAAGGGGGGGTGGGGGGGGGGGGGCGGGTTGGGGGGGGGGGGGAGGGGGGGGGAGGGGGGGGGGGGACCCGTCACGCGATCGAAAGTGACACAGTTTACACTGCCCATTTAAAGCGTTTAGTTTTTTGGTATAAGTTTGACAAAATACAAATTAAAACTTGATATCATAATAAATATACACCAACACAACGACACACAAGTTATTTGGCGCCATTGTCGGGGGATGACATTTGGTTTTAGTTACTCAAGTTTTTGGCGCCATTGTCGGGGAGTGAAGTTGTTTAGTTCTTGTTTTTATTAGTATTTTAGTTTAGTTTAGAGTAGTTTAGATTAATTTGCATATTTGTATGTTTGTTTTGTGTGTTTTCTTTCTGCATTGTATATTCTGCATATTGTGTGTTTCTACATTATTACAGTTCGCTGTAATTTTTCTGAGTCGAATACCCAATAGGCGTATTCAATTTATTAGATACGGCGTATAAATTTTTTCTAAACCAATACAGCGTATTCGACTCTAAACATCCAAACGGCGTATTCAGTTCACTGAATACAGCGTATTAAGCTATTTGTCAGTTTTCTTTTCTAGCGAATTTATTACAGATTAAAATGGATTACTATAGAGGAGTATATCAGGCTTGAGGAAGAAAAAGCTCGTAGGCGTGGTAAGGTGTATAACTGAGAAACTACTACGTATGGTAAGATCTGGGATAATGAACAAGTTCATGACCTCGGATCTGTTGAAATTAAATTCCCAGCTATAGTCTTTAACGACACATTAACATCTGAAACAACACTCTCGTGTGAGCCTACGGTGAGTTCTCTTAACAACGATGAAATCGACTTTAGAATATCGTTTGACGAATCTGACGATGAAGATTGCACGGTAATTTTCAACAAAAAATCATTTTCTTACAAAATAATTTCTGTTAACGATATAAAAACGGATTTGGAAAATGATAATGATAAAGTCAATATGTCTTTGCTTCCATCACCCGATCCTACAGTCAGTTATTTTAATGATTTAGACTTCTTTAAAGATTTCGAGAATGAATTTCTAGCCATTGTTTACAATGATGCTCTAACATCTAAATCAGATTTCTTAACTGAACCTACTATAAGTATTCAACATATCGATGAATTTAATTTGAAAGATGAAACATCATTGTCCGGATGTGATGAAGAGGAACAAAACGTTTTATACTTTAATGATGTATTTCCTTTTAACGTAATTTATCCTGATAATTCAAAATCAGATAAGGACAATGATGATGATAAAATTGATATAAAACAGTCTTCGGGGAGTAATGTAATAAATACGGATGTTAGTGCCTATGCACAAGGGTCAAATAAGCTTTTGGAAACAAGTCATGATACATTTAATAAATTTTTCAAAACTGAATTTTTTATCATAGAATTAAATCTTAATATCATGACTTGTAATTATATTATCAAAGGGATGCTAATAAATATTTTCAAGAATTTGTATGTGCCATTTGGCATCCCGTTCGACCCTACTTTTCTGTAAACAAAAGTGCTTGCCGGGAGACAACTCGAAATGTAATTTTCAATTTTTATCGAGTCTGTCTTTCCATACTGTCTATACGACGTATCCAAACCCCATGGATACGGCGTATTGACCTTCTGGACGTTATCCAGTCTTTATTTTCAGCACAGTCTATACTGCGTATTCGTTAAACGAATACAGCGTATTCGACACAGGTATCAATACAACATGGATACAGCGTTATTGACCTTCTGGTGTTATCCAGTCTTTATTTTCAATGCCACTGTTATACAACATATTTGTTAACGAGTACCCTTCGTTATTCGGGACACCAGGGATCAATTACGGACTATCACTGAGGAACAAAATGGTTATGGACGTATCGTCTGTTCTTAATATAGTTTTTGTATTTTATTTAGGTATTTATTTCAAGTCTAACCAAACGAATACACTGAGATAGAATTGCATTTGTTTTCTGAGAATTTTATGCAGGACCTCGTGAAGGGAAATCGACGAATGTTGGTGGAGAATTTACAAATCTGGAAATCTTAAAGTGTTAGAGTCTTGAAAACTCAAGACGGTTGTTCGACATAAATTCTTGCTCAATAAATCTACATGGAAAATCACTACCGAGCAAATATCAGAGGAGTTTCTCATTCTAATTCTTTTTAATTCTCGTTTTTAATGTTTTATTCATACAACAAGGACGTTGTATAATTCAAGTGGGGGGATGGGAATTAGAATGATACTTGTCCTATTTTTCACACTAAAATGCTTAAATTATGCTCAAATTTAAAAAAATTTCAAGCATACTTTTGTGAAATTACTTGATACATAACCTGCACACAATAACCCTTATTAGATATTGTGAGGATTTAACCTATCGGTTTCCAAATGTTTACCCAAATTCCATAAAATATGAGTGTGCTGGTGATGTAGTAGACTTTAGAACTTGGCTTGGTATATCTATTCGAGATCACAGTGATGAGTACTATGGATTTAGATGGACTAACTTGTTTAAATTGGTAAATTTTAGGATTACTGATACGACCCTTCCGGATAGTATCGGGATAGTAGCACCACTTCAAGCGTGTGCGGGCTCCTTAAGAAGAGAGAAAGAAGATTTAGAGATTTATTGGCATAAACATATATTTCATTAATGAAAATCATTCGGTATATATAGCCGAATAACCCTATCTTGTAAGACAAGATAAACACAAATCTTTTCCTAATCAAACATGTAATTAATGACTTTCCTAATACGACTCAACACATATCCTAAACATAAATAACACATATCCTAAACATAAATAACTATGATAGTTGTCCAAACCGTGGGCGTATCAATTACACCCAAAAAACCTTTACATGTTATTTTATTAACTAACTACACTGGTTAGTTAACCCCCGTATAAACCCTTTGTTTACTTTCATCTTAAGAGTAAGATACCACTAGAACAACCCGTAGAGCCAATCCTTTAGGAATTACACCAACTATCTGTTTCGTTACACATTTACACCTTAGCCTACCCTGTTAGATTATGTCCATTTATCAGTTGCTAGATGCTTAAAGTGTAAAGTATGTATTTCTCGAGTCTTGTGTCAATTTTGGTACGGTTGAAAGAAATTTGCACATCGCAAATGGGAATGTATAAAGTAGTCAAAACTCATGTATTTTTACTACGATCGCAATTAATGGTACGTCCGAAGAATGAAGAATTATCGAAAGAATTATCCAGAGTTATTATGACCGTGAAGATGATGAAATTACACCGAGTTTCATAGTATAGTGTTAAAAAAATCAAAAGAATTAGAAAAATCTCAACCAAAAAGAGAAGGAAAGTTTGAAGATAATCGTTTCGCAAGAGCTTAGACCGAAGGAATTATATGAAGGATCGATTATTCGTTAAAACGTCTTATAAAGTCAACGATGTAAAGTATTGTATAAAGTGGAAGATATCGCCACTTGTCTTGTAAAAGTTTGTAAAGTATGGGATGAATGAGAAGTTGACCGTTACGGGAACGCCAACTTAGGTTGTTGTTTTTTTATCAATGATCAAGACGGTTGTAAATAGTTGTGTCTTTATCATGGTAACGGTCGGGAAAAAGTGTCTAGCAACTTATATCTTGGAATTAATCTATTTGTTTCGTAATTTTTATTTAACAACAATTTAATTCCCTTTCCTAATGATTAACAATGAGTTTTACGCGAATGAGGATGTGTACGAGCATGTATATCTATTCCGTCGTTACGGCCATGTATGCATGTCTCAGCTGCCTTGTTGGTTTATTACTATGTAAAATTAGAAATCCCTACCCTAATCATGTCGTTGCCACTTACCCCTTGTTAAGACCGAATGAGGATGCATCGATACACACATTCTATCCGAGTCTTTACGACATGTAATTGTGCTAGCGTGCCTGTTGGTGTGTACTACAATACAAACCCATATTACCTTTTATAAACTTGTACTCCTTAGCTCTATGGTGGAGATGTGTAATCCTTGCCAATCTTATGATATAGAATACTCAACTCGTCCACGACGAACAATTGACGAGTTAGATTAGTTTAGTGATTTGAGTTTTTCATCTACCTATGTCGTGATTTTTGGTGTGTACTTGTTATTAATCTAAATAAAAGATTAAACAGAAAAATCGCTTAGGGATAACATTTTGTAAACTTCTAAAGCACTTGAGGATAAGTAATTTAAGTGGGGGATAATTGAGACATTAAATAACTCACTTTATAGCATCATTTACCCATTATATTACCCAATTTGTATGAATTATTGCAAAAATTGTTACTTAATCGTTTGTAATAAAGAATTGAAGTAATTATGGGAGTACTTGTTGATACATGACTAAAAGGGCACACATTTTGGGCGCTTGGTAAAACAAGATATTTTGAAAATTACTTTCCTGATAACCAATATGCCTATCTATCAAGGAAGATATCGACTATCTAACCTGCACTCACCAAATACCACAAAGGAAACATGATCAATACGCCGTATCCAGAGAAGACCAATACACCGTATTGGAGATATAGTATGTGAATATTCTGGAAGATATCAAACATGGTCCCTACTCTAAGAAACCCCAATACGCGCCGTACCAAGACATTGGAACTCCGTATTAACCACTCCAGACCCTATAAATAGAAAACTTAAAAAACATTTTAAGTTGCTAAATCATATCTCGAAACACTAAACCATAAAATTAATTTTCAAGAGAAAAAGATAAAGAGGCTTGCAACACATAAATCCATAGAACAACGTAAGAAAGCTTATATTTCGTATGCGTTCATTTTGGTATCATTCGTTAACTCGGTTATTACCTTGGCTAAGCCATTACTCTTGTATTAATTATGATGTTTGAAGGCTAATACCTTTGGTTTACCAATTAGTAGAGACTGCGATCGGATGAGAGATGTAGGGGGTTTGTTTTATATCTCAATTTCATTATAATCTTGTATACTTGATATGTTGTATCATTTATCTTGTTACGTGCTTAAATATGCGACCAATATTCAACTGATCAGTGATACAGGACAATAATCTAGATGTAGGATACTCTCCATATAGTATTAGATACTCTATACCAATAGCTCACTATTAACAACCAGAGTTTCCTTTAGATTGTAATAACAACCTTAAATTTTACAATATTTCATCAATGAATATCTACTTATATATAATATATCACTTTTTCACAAATGTTTTTGCTTAATCAATCTCTTATTATGCAACGTAACTTGCATAACTAAAGTTAACGAGCTCACACAACCTACCTATGATAATCCTATCTTCATATATAACAAGCAAACATCATAACATGTCAATTCAACAATCTATTATCCATTTTATCATATACGTTATTTATTTAACAAATTTTTCACGATGATAATACCAAATTTATGTCTAAACCCTAATTTTAGGTAATGTAAACATTTAATATGAATGTACAAGTGATCAAAGCTCATGTACACGTAATATAACATCTCATTTGAATATACTTTCCCTCCAAAATAAAGTACAAGTCCTTTAAAGCATAATGTACAAGTCATTAATGCACAATATTCAAAATAGATATTTTACCTCCGTTTTCCTAAGAAGGCTTGTACAATTCATCAAGTACAAGTTACAAGCAAGTCATACACTTCATTTACAATCCATATTCATTCTCATTTCATGAAATTACAAGAAACCAAAGTCAAAAACCCTAACCCGAGCTAGATACTAAACTGTGACCCGTTTCTTTGTTTTTATTCATTGTAAACCTAAACCAATACTCAAATAAGTTGTAATAACATAAATTTTAACATTAAAAATCACATTCCATCATCATTTCACCATTTTTAACAACAATGTACAAGAATTAAATCTAGAAAACCCTAATCGAACCCTAATTTAAACTTTTGACCCGTTTACTCATTTTTACCCATTTTAAACGCAAACCACTAATCGAATATTGTTGTAAACCCTTAATATAAGTCTTGTAATCCTTAACCTATCATTATTAATACAATGTACTCTAAAATCAAACAAGATAACCCTATTCGAGCCTTAGAAAACCCGAGACCCATTTGTGGCTTATTTTGACCCATTTATCAATCAACCATGTGATCAAGCACCTTGATGACCATGCTACTTTAGGTGCAAGATGCTTACAATCACCTCAAGCCTTTTCCTTAGTCACCAAGGCTCCAAAATATCTCCTTTGTTGCTTACTTTAGCCGCGGCACCACAAAGAGGCAAACACATCACCATGCTAGTTTTAGCTTACAATATTCATCTTATAGTCTCTCCACCTCAATATCTAGCTGATACATATGTCCAATATTAGAGTACAAAGACTCCTTAGCCTCCAAGATTAAATTCAAGTATAAATAGGGCTCATAACACTTCATTCTAACTCATCCCCCACATCTTCTTCTATAACCCATACTAGCAACATATATCTGCTCAAGAAGCTCCTAATAAGTCCCAAGAATAATAATCAAGATAAGTATTGAAGCCTTGAAGCCCTAAAGAAGAAAAACCTAGGCGTACGAAGCGTTTCTACCCATTTCAACCCGTTTTCCTCCATTGTTGATCTTCAAAGCTCAAACCCAGGTTCTATGATTTTCATACCTGCTCCTACACTCTTATAATGTTCATATGATCCTAAATATACTCTTGTTAAAGTTTTAAAACTCAAAAACCATGTGTTTTCTCTTTTTGATCCAAACCGTGCACCGAAACCCTAATTTTATGTTTTTCTTAAATCAAATCGTTATAATGGTTAAATGTTGTTATAATCTATTCTATTAAGTTAAACTAATGTTATTATAACCACTTTATCAAGTCTTGAAGGAATTTGAATTAAAAACCTACGCGTTTTCGTTATTTAACCCTAAAACGACCCGTTTTGATTTCTAGCTTAACGAATCGTTATTTTAAACTTTCGTTATGTTAAACCTTCATATTTTAGCTTATATTAATAAGCTATAACCTGCAAATTACTTTTCATATTGAAAAATATCATTATTATGGATTTTGGACTAAGAACGATACGTTTTTCATGCAAGGGGTATATATCGTAACTTTCTGAAACTTATAACTAAAAGGGCTAAATTTTTGCCATATTTCTAAAGTTATAACTATAGGGGTCTATTATGTCACTTTCCAAAGTACAAGGTTTACTTTGTACATCTTTTAAACTAGAAGGACCAAACTTTGTAAAAGTGAAAACTCCAAGGGTATATTTTGCCATTTTTTTTTATTCTAAGGTCTGAAAATGTAACATTTTGAAAAAGTATAAAAATGTGTTCAAAACCTTATAAGACATAACTTTAATTAACGCTTGACGTGCTTATCATTTCCAGTTATTGAGCAAAACACTTAAACCGAATATGTATGAACCTATTATATAATTCATCATCGATATGCTTTTAAAAATCCTGTCCCAAATCTATATCGTATCACAATACTAAGGAGCTTCATATTAAGGGGTTTCATCTTGGTATTACATTCTGACTGAGTTGCTAGGTTTACGATTTAAAGCGCCCTGACTTCCTCAACAGTGTAACTGAATAGACCTCTGAATGATGTGCCCAACGTTGATTAATACTCCATAATAATTCAATCAAAGATATACATTATACTTTATAATGTAAAACATATTCAATCAAACTAAGACTCGACATATTATCCCAGGTTACGTGACGAAGCTGCTTTCTTTCAATCGATATTCTGAACTTTCCCGCCCGAGTAGATAACATCGTACCACCATACGGATGTCTTTCACTTGATATACTTTTGCCAACAATCAGATTTCCATATTCTGTTAAGGTGAGTTCATAGCCTCGCATTTTAAATCTTTTGAATACTTTATAAACCCGCGAGGGGGATACATGCTCAATTGTTTTTAATATACACAAGTACTTAAAACTGATATTGTGAAGTTCATAACCTCGCCTTTACTTATTTACATGTTTTATAAACCCGCGAGGGGGATACATGCTTGTTTACAAACTCTTTTACATACTCGTTTATCTTATAACAATGTGATTACTTTTCAAAGACTTAATGAGTTCATAAACCTCCGCACATTCAATTCTTTTAAAATACTTTATAAACCCGTATAAACCATGAATGCAAGTGTTTTCTGTATGCTATCCAGATATATTATTGCCTAAGTAGCTTCATGTGCCATTATTTTCATATCATGAACCATTAATTGTTTACGAGTGAGCGCAAATAATGTGAATAGATCTATTGGGGGTGACGACTCCCGTTTGTATACCCATTCATAGGGTAGCCAAACGCACTATATTTGACCTAATAGGTAACCTTGGCAAGTTACCTTTTCCATGGGGACATTTGTTCCTCAACCAATGTCACTACGATGATTTTCCGTGTTAACGTATTGGTGTCATGAGCTTAGGTGCAATAATAATGTTACCATTTTTCCATGATAATTGTATTCGTTGCAATTATTACCATTATGATGACTTGCATTCAACTGTTCTCCATGATAACGTTGTCCATAATAATACTGTTTTTCATTATAATTGTGCTCGTGCAAATATTACACTATAATTTGTATTCAAACTATTTACCATAAACCTATGAATTTCACTCAGCCATTGTGTTGATCCTTTTTAGCATGTTTATCTTAGGTAATTGAGCAACTTATGACATGAAGTGGCATGGACTTGAAGATGGCTAAAACCTGTTATCATTCACATTTTATGTTTCTAGATTTTGGGACCTGCCTTTGTAAAACTCTGATTTTAATGAATGATAACATATCTTTTAAAAACGTCTCTTTTGAGTCGTTTTCTATGATTGTGACTATTGTACTATGAAGTAATACCCCAGATTAGCTTCCGCTGCTATATTGTAAAAATGGGGGTGTTACAGAGTGGTATCAAAGCTCACGGTTATAGAGAACAAGGGTAAAACCTTAACTATAACTACTTTTCTTTTGCCATCAATATCCTCCGTGCCACTCCATTTCCCCAAGCAGTGTATGTAAGAAATTTGCTTACCAAATACTACGTAACTATTATAACTTATATTATTTTTCTACCAAGTTATTAGAGAGGTGTAATCTTGGAAGTAAGTAGACGTGTGAAAGGAGGCAATTATAATTATGGTGCGCAACATAATTATAAATGCATCACACACGTAAACTTGTAACCTTGAGTAGCCTAACATGAAAATCAAGTTCGTGCTAAGTATTCCTATCTATTACCTAATCTCACTTTAACATTCATTTAAATCTCGAGACGAGATTTCTTTAAGGGGTGGAGACTATAACAACCGTAATTTTATAATATTTCATCAATGTAATATCTACTTATTATATAATATATCACTTTTTCACGAGGAATTTTTTTGCTTTAATCTTTTATTATGCAACGTAACTTGCATAACTAAAGTTAACGGGCTCACACAACCTACCTATGACAATCCTATCTTCATATATAACAAGCAAACATCATAACATGTCAAGTCAACAATCTAATATCTATTTTATCATATACGTTATTCATTTAACAAAGTTTTTACGACGATAATACCAAATAAGCTTAAACCGTTAACATTTATGCCTAAACCCTAATTTTGGGTAATGTAAACATTTAAGATGAATGTACAAGTGATCAAAGCTCATGTACAAGTAATATAACATCTCATTTGAATATACTTTCCCTCCAAAATAAAGTATAAGTCCTTTAAAGCATAGTGTACAAGTCATTAATGCACAATATTCAAAATAGCTATTTTACCTCCGTTTTCCTAAGAAGGCTTGTACAATCCATCAAGTAAAAGTTACAAGAAAGTCATACATTTCATTTACAATCCATATTCATTTTCATTTCATGAAATTACAAGAAACCAAAGTCAAAAACCCTAACCCGAGCTAGATATTAAACTGTGACTCGTTTCTATGTTTTTATTAATTGTAAACCTAAACCAATACTCAAATAAGTTGTAATAACATAAATTACAACATTAAAAATCACATTCCATCATCATTTCACCCTCTTTAACAACAATGTATAAGAATTAAATCTAGAAAACCCTAATCGAACCCTAATTTGAACTTTTGACCCGTTTACTCATTTTTACCCATTTTAAACGCAAACCACTAATCAAATCTTGTTGTAAACCCTTAATATAAGTCTTGTAATCCTTAACCTATCATTATTAATCCAATGTACTCAAAAATCAAACAAGAAAACCCTATTCGAGCCCTAGAAAACCCGCGACCCATTTTTGGCTTATTTTGACCCATTTATCAATCAACCATGTGATCAAGCACCTTTATAACCATGCTACTTCAGGTGCAAGCTTCTTACAAGCACCTTAAGCCTTTTCCTTAGTCACCAAGGCTCCAAAATATCTCCTTTGTTGCTTACTTTAGTCGCGGCACCACAAAGAGGCAAACACATCACCATGCTAGTTCTAGCTTACAATATTCATCTTCTAGCCTCTCCACCTCAATCTCTAGCTGATACACATGTCCAAGATTAGAGCACAAAGACTCCTTAGCCTCCAAGATTGAATTCGAGTATAAATAGGGCTCATAACCCTTCATTCTAACTCATCCCCCACTTCTTCTTTCTATAACCCATAATAGCAGAAATTCCCTGCTCAAGAAGGTCCTAATAAGTCTCAAGATCA
>BQNB010046696.1:24314-43554 GCA_026074375.1 Tanacetum coccineum
CCAAGGTTGATGCATCTGATCGACCACAACATCATTGAGTGAATTGATCACCCCAGTATGACCGAGATCTCTTAAGAAAGACACCGTGTCTTCTTCAGAAGGAAGGGGATCAAAGTCTCTACCCTATACTCTTGGGCAAATCTAAAGGATATCTCTGAAAACTTCCAAAGTTAGATTAAATTGTTTCTTCTTGTCAATCTTGAATATGTAGAAGTCATCATGCTTGTATATGCAATTCCAGAATTGATGCATATACACTTCAGGGACATCCGCCGTGATGAGAAAAGCAGGATAGCATGGAGTGAGTGCAAGTGCATCCAGAACAACTTAAAATGTGGGTTCCCTTGGTGAAAATCCTTGAGGGATTCTTCCATTGCATTTTCCAATGTCAAGTCGATTCTCTTTGGGAACAAGTTCAAGGTCAAGCTTGGTTTGTTGAGCAGTGATGGAAGTCATGATTCTGCTAAGAGTTGTCACATATAGTTCATACACAAATATATATAGCACAGATGGACAGTCTAGATCATGATTCAAGATTATTGATGCAGAACAGGGTTTACAACAGGAGATAGGCAAACAAATACTAGGCAACACATTGATACAAAGGCACACAATGCAAAGGACTGATACACATGCAACTAGGATACACACTAGGCATATACCACATAAACTATAGGCAAACTAATGTAATCAAGGCAAACACTTAAGATCTCTAAGAAAAATTATACCTAACTTAATCACATTATGACAAGATAAGGAATAATTATACTTAGGTTATGTTATGAAATTATTTACCAAGTTTACGAGATTAATTTAATTTAATAATCACATATAGATCGCCTATGCAATGTGTATAGATTGCCTGTTTTACTTAAATATGTATAGATCGCCTGTTATCCTTAAATATGCATAGATCGCCTGTATATAACACTAATGTATAGATCGCCCGTATATAACACTAATGTAAAGATCGCCCTTTAAATTTTGCATGTATAGATCGCCTAAACACAATTGTATTGATCGCCTGTTCATTTATCTTAAGTATTGATCATCTGTATAAAATCTACATGTATAGATCGCATGTATTAATTCTCTGTATAAATCGACTATGTGAACTTGAGTATTGATCGCCTGAATAAGTTCAATATGTATTGATCGCCTGTTATAAAATTCTATATGTATAGATCACTTATACAAATTTTTACACAAACAATTTTCATCCTTTTAAGCCTCTAAGTTCACTTAAACATGATCATATACCATCAATATATCATTCTAACATCCTACAATCACAAATTAACCATGAAAATCTCGATCTAAGCCACGTTCGACCCATATGAGCTTGAAACCACATAAATTTCAAGATTTAGCATGAAAGAATGTAACCAAACACTCAAATACACTCAAATATTCATAACCATACTCCTTAAACCCAAACCCATAACAATTTCAAGTTTTTAACCCATTTTCACTTTGTTCGACTTCAAGAATCATTCGAAACCCATGAAGAAGTTAACCTCATTCAGAACTGTTAAAGGCATACAATCTCTACCCCTATAGGTCTAAAACCTCTCACCCAATTTAAGATTTCATACACTTTTGAAGGTGATGCAATTTAAATTGACTTTTAGGGTTTATCGAGCAAAAAAATCATGATTGGGTCAAATTAAGGTGTATTGAACATCTTAACGAGAGTACCTTTAGTTTAGAGCGTAGTTTTAACGAAATCTTGAGGGTCTTAAAATCAACAATGGAGGATGAAGGGTTTATGTGAGTGTGTTTGTGTTCGTGTGTGAATGAGAGCGGGCAAGGGGAGTTTATGTTTAAATTCCTTTTTGGGTTTATGACATAAATGCCCCCTAGGGTTTAATGATGTTTCTAGTTTTCTTTTAAACTTTTCCTAAGGCAAACTACGTTTCCCAAAATGCAAAACTAGCCCCTAAGGTTTAGTCAACAAGAAAAAAAATCACATATTGCATTAACACCCCAACAAGATTAAACATATAGCAAATAAAGCCCGATTGAGTTTGACATTTATCAACTCCCCTTTAATTATTCACCCGACACCATTAAAACCTTTTCCGATTGACACTTTATTAATTATGAAGAAGATGATTTTGACAGTTTCTCCCCCTCAAATAATGACCCGTTTTCTATTGAAAGAGCTGTAGTCGTTATTTGATGGTCAAAATTGTCTTAGAAAAATGATGATCTATTGAATCTGAAAGATGATTATTATATTTTGAAAAGCAACACCCAAGAAAATAAGATTTCTATTATTATAAGCGCACTGACACGTACACTTACAGAATATAGAAAGCACGGGTTGTGATGCAAAGTAATCACAAGCCTTTTCATGGTCATAAAGTAGACAATGCCCGAGAATAAATTCCCGTTGAGAGGTTAAGTCTCTTTTTTGATGGAATACTTGCCTTTAAGATGATGACCGGGTTGCTATCTGAAATAATAGCAAGCCATTTTGGCATGTTTTGAAAGCTTTTGAAACTTCTACTCGAACTTCATTTACAGCCTCATATCATTATTAAATGACATTTCTAAGGCCGTAAATGTTATCGATTTTCAGAAGACATGCCAGAGATACATATTTTTATATTTTTCAGATTTTTAAAATTTTTATTTTGTTTTTGAAAATTTTATATAAAAGAAAAATCTTTTTGGACTTTTTATGTTTTCATATATACATATATACAGGATATGAGTTACCACCATCACTCATCCGTTTCCTCTGCCAGACGATTCAACATTTCCGGAGACATGCTTCTCATACCGAGCTTTTCGATCAAGAAGCTGAATCTTTCTCGAGGCAACGGTTTAGTAAAGATGTCAGCCAGTTAGTATTCAGTCCAGACAAAGTATAGCTCCAAGATTCCATTCTCCACTTGCTCCTTTATGAAATGTAGCGAATATCGATGTGCTTAGCTCTTGAATGTTGAACATTGTTGCAGCATAAAGCAATTGCACTCTTGTTATCACAGTACATAGGGATCTTATTGAATTGAAAGCCATAATCTGTTAGTTGTGAACGCATCCAAAGGATTTGTGAGAAACACCCATATAAGGAAATATATTCAGCCTCTGTACTCAATATGGCAGTGCTTTTTTGCTTCTTTGATGACCAACTAACAATTTATAACCTAAGAACTAAGCGCTTCCCGATGTACTACGTCTAGTGTCCTGACACTCTACGTGATTGGCATCTGCATAAGCTGTGAGTGACATATCGGTATCCTTCGAGTACCATAGACCCATGTTAATAGTTCCATTAAGGTATCAAAAGATCCGTTTCACCGCTTGTAAGTGCTTTTCGGTAGGCTTAGCCTAATACCGGGCACATAAGCAGACAACATAGTTAAGGTCAGGTCTACTGGCTGTAAGATACATTAAGGGTCCAATCATGCCACGATAAAGTGTAGCATCAACTTGTTTCCCTTGTAGATCTTCATCCAGTTTCTTGTTTTCAATCATGGATGTGTTGACAGAATCAGTAGAATGCAAACCATATTTTTTAACAATTTTAGAAGCATATTTAGTGTTAGGAACAAGAAAAGTCTCGGTCACTTCCAATATTAACTAGTCAAAGCCCGTAGTTAGTCAATGTTTAGTTTATAAGCTAATATGGCCCAAAGGCCCATGGAAAGCCTTACTAGGCCCATGGCCGGCCACCCTTGATGTATTAATACCCTCGTCAGGCCTTGGAGAGGGTGGTTGGTTGGTTGTATTCTCATTTTCTCTTAATGGATTTCATGTTTAGCATTTTCTCTCTCTAGAAAATACATCCTTCCTTCCACTTTCTCTCACTAGTTCTTGCTTCTCGTATATCAAAGATTACTTGTATACAACAGATCATCATCGATTATAAGACAAATCTACACTCTATTTAAACAACTTGGTAGATGAACTAAGGATCATCAAATAGCAAATGTAATCGGAGATCCTTCTCACTTTGTATCTACAAGGAAGCAACTTAAAACTGATGCCTTGTGGTGTTATTTTGATGCCTTCCTTACTTCAGTAGAACCCAAGAACTTTAAACAAGCAATGACCGAACTGTCATAGATCGATGCAATGCAAGAAGAAGTTCTTGAATTTGAAAGACTTGAAGTTTGGTAATTGGTGTCGTGTCCAGATAACGTGTTCTTGATCAAACTCAAATGGATTTATAAGGTCAAAACAGATGAATCTCGTGGGGTACTAAAGAATAAGACTTGGCTAGTTGCTCAAGGATTCAGACAAGAAGAGGGTATCGATTTCGAGGAATCATTTGCACCGGTTACTAGAATAGAGGCCATTCGTATCTTCGTAGAAAATGCCGCTCACAAGAATATGACAATCTACCAAATGGACATCAAAACGGCTTTCTTGAATGGCGAGCTCAAAGAAGAGGTCTACGTTTCTCAACCAGAAGGATTTGTTGATCAGGACAACCCATCGCATGTGTACAAGCTCAAAAAGGCTCTTTACGGTCTAAAACAAGCACCACGTGCATGGTATGATATGCTGTCAAGCTTCCTCATCTCTCAACAATTCTCCAAAGGTGCAGTTGATCCAACACTCTTCACACGGCATGCTGGAAACGACATATTACTGGTACAAATTTATGTTGACGATATAATATTTGCATCAACTAATACTGCCATGTGTGATGAGTTTGCTAATCAGATGACCAATAAGTTCAAGATGTCGATGATGGGGCAAATGTCATTCTTTTTAGGATTACAAATATCTCAAAGTCCCAGAGGCATCTTTATAAACCAATCTAAATATGCTTCTGAAATTGTTAAAAAATATGGTTTGCATTCTACTGATTCTGTCGACACACCCATGATTGAAAACAAGAAACTGGATGAAGATCTACAGGGGAAACCAGTTGATGCTACACTTTACCGTGGCATGATTGGATCCTTAATGTATCTTACATCCAGTAGACCTGACCTTAACCATGCTGTCTGCTTATGTGCCCGGTATCAGGCTAAGCCTACCGAAAAGCACTTACAAGCGGTGAAACGGATCTTTTGATACCTTAACAGAACCATTAACATGGGTCTATGGTACTCGAAGGATACCGATATGTCACTCACAGCTTATGCAGATGCCGATCACGCGGGGTGTCAGGACACTAGACGTAGCACATCGGGAAGCACTTAGTTCTTAGGTGATAAACTAGTCAGTTGGTCGTCCAAGAAGCAAAAAAGCGCTACCATATCGAGTATAGAGGCTGAATATATTGCCTTGTCTGTATGTTGCTCACAAATCCTATAGATGCGTTCACAACTAACAGACTATGGTTTTAAATTCAATAAGATTCCTCTGTACTGCGACAACAAGAGTGCGATTGCTTTATGCTGCAACAATGCTTAACATTCAAGAGCTAAGCACATCAATATTCGCTACCATTTCATAAAGGATCAAGTGGAGAATGGAATCATGGAGCTATACTTTGTCCAGACTAAATACCAACTGGCTGACATCTTTACTAAACCGTTGCGTCGAGAGAGATTTAACTTCTTGATTGATAAGCTTGGTATGAAAAGCATGTCTCCAAAAACGTTGAAACGTCTGACAGAGGAAACGGACGAGTGATGGTAGTAACTCATACCCTGTATATATGTACATATGAAAACATAAAAAATCCAAATAGATTTTCCTTTTATAAAATTTTACAAAAATAAATGAAAAAATTAAAAATCAGAAAATTATAAAAAAATGTATCTCTGGCATGTCTTCTGAAAATCGATAACATTTACGACCTTAGAAATGTCATTCAATAATGATACGAGGCTGTAAACAAAGTTCGAGCAGAAGTTTCAAAAAGCTTTCAAAACATGCCAAAATGGCTTGCTATTATTTTAGATAGCAACCCGGTCATCATCTTAAAGGCAAGTATTTCGTCAAAAAGGAGACTTGACCTCTCAACGGGAATTTATTCTCGGGCATGGTCTACTTTATGACCATGCAAAGGCTTGTGATTACTTTGCATCACAACCCGTGCTTCTTATAATCCATAAGTGTACGTGCCAGTGCGCTTATGTATCAAAATTAGAGAAATCTTATTTTCTTGGGTGTTAATTTTCAAAATATACAAAAATCATCTTTCAGATTCAACAGATCATCATTTTTCTAAGACAATTTTGATCCATTAAATAACGATTACAACTCTTTCAATAGAAAACGGGTCATTATTTGAGGGGGAGAAACTGTCAAAATCATCTTCTTCATAATTAATAAGCTCTTAAGCTGAAAATGTTTTAATGGTGTCGGGTGAATAATTAAAGGGGAGTTGATAAATGTCAACTCAATCGGGCTTTATTTGCTATATGTTTAATCTTGTTGGGGTAGTAATGCAAATTGTGAGATGTTTTCTTGTTTACTAAACCTTAGGGACTAGTTTTGCTATTTGCCAAACTTATGTTTGCCTTAGGGAAAGTTTAAAAGAAAATTAGAATCACCATTAAACCTTAGGGGGCATTTTTTGCTAAAACTCAAAAGAGTTAAACACAAAAACACCCCCTTCCCTCCTTGTCTGCTACATACACATGAACTCACTCTCAAACCATAAACCCTCCATTATTGATCTTCAAGACCTCAAGAAATCACTCCATTCTCGTTTAGATCCTAAGGTACACACGTTTTAATGATATAATACCCATATAAACTGACCAAACCTTGGATTTTAGCTTGAAAACCCCTAAAAATGACCTAACTTAAAGACACCATAAAAGGTGGATGAAAAGTTAAATTGATTGAGGGGTTTTGGTCTATTAAGGGTCTAGTGGTTGTACCCATAACAATTTTTAATGGGGATAACTCATTCATGAGTTTTGAATAATTCTTAAACTCGAAATTGTGGAAAATGGTTAAGGACTTGTAAAAGTTTATGGGTTTGGGTTTAAAACTTCGTTGTTGTCTGTTTGAGAGTTGTTGAGTGTATTTAATCATGCTTATATGATAAATCTTGAAATATTATGAGGCTTCGAGCTCATGTGGGACGAATGTGGCTTAAATCAATATATTTATGGTTAATTTATGCTTTAAAGATGTTAGAATGATAGATTGATTCTATATGATCATGTTTGAGTGAAGTTAGATGCTTAAAAGGGTGAAAATTGCTATGAAAATGTTTTGAATAGGCGATCTATACGTAAATGGTTTTTCTCAGGCGATCAATACTAAAAAATAACAAAGGCGATCAATACTGAAAAATAACAAAGGCGCTTAATGCCGAAAAATAACAAAGGCGATCTATACACTTTTGTACAGGCGATCTATACTTGAAATTTGTTAAAGCGATCTATACACATAGATTAACTCAGGCGATCAATACATAGGTTAATTCAGGCGATCAATACATAGGTTAACTCAGGCGATCTATACACATAGGTTTAACACAGGTGATCTATACATGCATCTTTAACACAGGCGATCTATACCTAGGTAGTTTTTACAGGCGATCTATACTCTATCTTAAGGCAAACTATACTTGATTTTTTCTAATTGAATTAATCTAGTAATCTTGGTAATTCAACCTCATAACCTAAACTAAGTATAATTTATCCCTATCTTATCATTGAGTGATTAAGTTAGGTGTATTTTTCCTTAGAAATCTTAAGTGTTTGCCATGATTTCATTAGTTTGCCTATAGTCAATGTGGTATATGAGAGTGTGTGTATCCTGTTTGCATGTGTATCAGTTCTTTGCATTGTGTGTAGGTGTATCAATTTGTTGCCTTGTATTTGTTTGCCTATCCCCTGTTGTAAACCCTGTCTTGCATCAATAATCTTGAATCATGATCTAGATTGTCTATCAGTATTATATATATTTGCTTGTATATGAACTGTATGTGACAACTCTTAGCAGAATCATGACTTCCATCACTGCTCAATAAACCAAGCTCGATCTTGAACTTGTTCCCAAAGAGAATCGACTTGACATTAGAAAATGCAATGGAAGAATCCCTCGTAGATTGAAACCAAAAGAAGAAACATTTCAAGTTGTTATGGATGCTCTTGCACTTACTCCCTGCCATCCTGCATTTATCATCACTGCTGATATCCCTGAAGTATACATGCACTAATTTTGGAACTGCGTTTACAAGCATGACAACTTCTACAGATTCAAGATTGATAAGAAGAAAAGATTCAAACTTACTTTGGAAGTCTTCAAAGATATCTTTCAGATTTGCCCAAGAGTACCTGGTCATGACTTTGATGCTCTACCTTCTAAAAAAGACACTTTATCTTTCTTAAGAGATCTCGGTCATACTGGTGTTATCAATTTACTCAATGATGATGTTATCGATCAGATGCATCAACCTTGGAGAACTTTTGCTGCTATTATCAACAGAGGCCTATTTGGAAAAACTAGTGGTCTTGACAAACTTCGTCTTTCCCGAGCACAAATCCTTTGGGGCATGTACCATCAGAAGTATGTAGACTATGTGGAACTACTCTAGGAAGACTTTACTTATCAGATTGACAACAAAGTCTACAAAAAGCAGGAAAAGATGTACTACCCTTGATTCACAAAAGTTATCATTCACCACTTTCTTATTCAAGACAAGACACTTTGATGGGGAAACAAGATTGGGATGCACACCTTAAAGGATGACTACTTGATTAACACCTTAAGATTTGTTTCAAGAAAAGAAGCATCCCAGATCTATGAAGTTGTTCTACCTGCATGTTTGACAAGTCCAGAGATGAAGGAAAGTAAAGCATACAAGACTTATCATGGCTATGCTATAGGTACTGTGCCTCCCAAAGTTGCTAGAAAATTCAAGAAAGCCTATCCATCTAATAAGGACAGTGATCTAGTCCATGTAGATGAAGAACTTGTCAAAAAGGGCAAAAGATTAAAGACACCTGCCAAAAAGTCTACTTCTAAGCCAACAACAGGTATTGTTATCCGAGAGCCTCCTGTGTAAAAAAAGTCAAAAAGAAAGGAAAAGTAAAAGGTGGATGTAGCTCTTGGAAAAGGAATAGAGTTGTTATTTGATGTAGCTTTGATTGAAGAAGCTCAGATAAAAGAAGTTAAAAAGAAGAGCTTAAGAGACTTCCACAAGATACATGCTAGTGGTTTTGGTATGATTGCCAAAGATCCACTAAGTGTTGAAAAGATCACTCCTACCGTCACAAGTAAAGGAACTGGTGATAAACCAGGGGTTCCTGATGTGACAAAAGATGACTCCACTAAGAGTGAATCCGAGTCTTGGGGTAATGATAAAGACGACAGCAACAACGAACAAGAGGCAAGTGATGAAGGCAGTGGATAGGAGAATGAAAGTAAAGAGCAAGAATCTGATTCAGAGCAAGATGAAGAATTTGATGATAAGAAGAGGAGGAAGTTGATCAAGAAAATGAATATGAAGATGATGAGATTGAAAGTGATGAAGATAAGGGAATGGATGATACTACCGACCAATTTGATGATGATGGAGACGCAAGATTGGAAGAGCCCACTCAGACTGGTAAATATATTGTTCAAGGTGAAGGTGCTGATGTTGAAATGGATGAAGCTCAACAAGGGAATGAAAATTTAGAGACTACTCAAGAACAAGTTGTTGACGATGCTCATGTGACAATTACTACTGTTACGAAGAAGACTGAAGTTCCTGTTACTGGTTCTTCTCGCTCATCTGACTTGGCATCAAAATTCCTAAATTTTTCAGATATCCCTCAAACTGATGCTGAAATAGTTTCTCTACTAGATGTTCATGTCCACCATGAAGTCCCAAGAACTCAGGCACCCACTCTTCTTACAATACCAGTTTTTGTTATCACTGAATCATCACCTGCATACACAAACATTCCTCAATCATCACAAACCTTCACTCCTTCACCAATACTGACAACACCCACTCCACTGCCAATAATTGAAACTATAAATCCTCTATCTAAGCTTCCTAACTTTGCATCAGTCTTTCAATTCAACAATAGAATAACATCATTGGAAAAAGAAGTTGCTAAAATTAAAAAGGACCCTCTACACACTCAAGTGACATCCTTAGTTGACGAACATCTAGACACAAGGTTGGGAGAAACCAAAGAAGAATTCATGAACTTCCTTTCAGAGTCTCTCACGGCAAGAATCAAAGAGCAAGTAAAAGATCAGCATGCTCAAGATTCTACAAGGAAAGGTCTAACTTGCCTCTATACTGAGGATCGAAAAGTTGATTAAAGAATCACATGTTGATATGTTACTCTGCAATAGGTGTATCTTCTCAACCACAATACTTCTTATGAGGCTGCTCTTACACTTACTAAATTTGGTTTAAAGAAGATTCTTTTCTTGACAGAGATGGAGAGATGTGAGTCATATCTGAACGGATCCCGAACACCAAGTTTGATATGATGGTTTGGAAAAATCTTATGCTAGCTCTCAACACAATTTTCTTCTTCTCTTATGATGTGTATTCTTGAGTGTTTGAGCCGAAAGACAAAAGACAAGATGAAGACCCTTTCTGCTGGAAATCGACCTTGAGGGGTGTAGATAAGAGAAAAGCTAAGCAAAAAGGGCAGAACCAAGTCCATTGGGTCAAACAAAGAAAAGATTCAATGTTTGGATCTCTTCCAAAGGCACCAAGTCTCAACCAAAATCTTCTGGAAAGTCTGTTCAATCAGAGGAACCAGTGTTCGAGGTTGCAGACTCAGACATGCCACAAGATCAAGAAGGGAATCTGGGTGATAATGAAGATGAGCCAAGGAATGAGACTGCCTCTAGACGTGACTGGTTCAAGAAACCTACACCACCTCAAGAACCCACTGACCCTGACTGGAATATTGGCAAGACTACTCAGGAAGGACCAACTCAAAATTGGTTGATGACTCTAGCAGCTTCTACTTCTACTGATAAATCGTTGAAGGACTTTGATGAATTGATGAGCACTCCAATAGACTTCTCTGGATACATCTTGAATGGGCTAAAAATTGAGAATTTAACTCAAGAAATCCTGCTAGGACCAGCATTCAGACTACTCAAAGGCACACGCTCTAATTATGCTGAATTAGAATATGACTTTGAAGAATGCTATAAGGCACTTTCAGAAAAACTTGATTAGGAAAATCCTGAAGGCGGTGACTATCCATTTGATATTTCCAAACCCCTTCCTTTGATAACGCATGGAAATCGTCAAAGAGTATCGTTCAAATTCTTCATCAACAATGATCTCAAGTATCTACAAGGAGGAATTTCGACTATGACATACACGAAGTCTACTACCAAGACAAAGGCAGCTAAGTATGATCTACCTGGCATTGAAGATATGGTTCCAAACATATGGAGTCTTGTTAAAGTTGCTTATGATAGATATGCGTTATGGGATATCTCACATTAGAGAGAACAACGTAAGTCCTTCTATGCATATGTAAGAGGCATGCAATCAAGAGGAGATGTATATTCTACAAAGTGTATTCTGGCAGTCACTCATGTCAAGGTAATGAGGAAACAAGGATATGGGTACTTGGAAGAGATTGTAGTGAGAAGAGCTGATAAAGCATTATACAAATTCAAAAAAAAGGTGACTTTCCACGACTTCGGATCAATGATATCGAGGATATGTTAATTCTTGTGGTTCAGAATCAGCTCACAAATCTTTTAGGGGATGATATTGCTGACTTTGTAATAGCACTAAGGATGTTCACCAGAAGTCTGGTTATTCATAAGCGAGTCGAGGATCTTCAACTTGGAGTTAAAAGTTACCAAAAGAAGATCAACGTTACCAAGCCTGATACTACAAGACCATATCTCAAAAAAAGGCACCCGTACACTCCATACAAAGACCCTCAAGGATTCATTTATGTCGACGACTACAAGAGGAACAGGTTGATGCGCTCCGACGAACTGTACAAGTTCAGTGATGGCACGTTAACAAGACTTCTTTCTTCGCTCGAAGACATTACCAAGAATATCAATATGAAGTACTTGCCGAAGAGAAGATGGAGCACATTGGAAAAGAAAAGAGCTCATTTCATGATCAAGGACATCAACAAGCTGCTAAAGGAAATGAGGATGATGAGGAGTTTGGAGAAATTCGTTGGTGGTAGACTCTACGAAACTGACCTCAGACTGCTGCAAAGAACAATATGACTTTGTCATATTATGTTCACATCTCAAAGGTCATTTCGTATATCATAAACTTATGCATTTGTATATATGTAGTGTAGACTTATAGTAAAAATAAGGTGTGCTCGAGTATAAAATTTTCAAGAATTTCTTAGTAAATTCAAAAAATTTCAAATTATTATACTCAGCACTGTCTTATAAACCCTCAAACGTTGAGGGGGAGCAATAATATGTTCCATTCTGCTAGAATATATCATTTTGTCCCCGAACGGTTAATCAATTGATATCCAAAATATCAAGGGATTAACATTTTGGATAAGGGGAGAAAATGTGATTAACCTGGACTTAATGTATATTGACAGAAGTGATCAAATAAAATGGACTCAATGCACTCCACACCTAGCATGTACTACGATTACGATGCACATGTTAAGGGGGAGCTTTTAGTGATGATGAAAAACTCTCAAAGTGTAAATCTTTTGATATTTATATCAAACACTTTGATTGAATTTTTTCAATGATTTTGGTTTTGATTGTGATGGAATACCCTAAAGACCGACCATGTACTTAAATTTATGGAGTTATAAGGTGGTTAGGCATAGGTATTCAAATCCCATGATCCAGCCAGAACCGGAGGGATCTACCCAGGGATATCCACTAGTTAGTGTAGAAGTCCTTAGGTATGATTAAAAAGGAGAAAAAGTGAGAATAGGGAATAATGCCGACTGAGATGGAGCTAACACTGGAACAAACCCAACAAGGTGTTAGTTATGAAGTCTCGGTAAGCATTGAAGGGGTTGAAGAATGAAAAAGAAATGTAAGGATAAAGGGTGAAAAGAAAGAAGCCCTCCATACACTTAGGCAGAAACCGGGTCAATACATAATCTGTCGGAAACACTAAGGTGTTGTCTGACATTGAAGACAGTCATGGACCCAGTGACGCTATGCACAACCCTCCCTAGCCACTCAAGGTCTCTTAACAGACTCTTGTTTCATTTCTCACGGAGATTACACGCATTTTTATCGACTTTCTCACTCTGCGTTAGTTGATATTGAAAAGGTGGCAGTCTGCTACAGCCTTCGATCACTAAAAACAAAGTGCACTATTGAGTCTAGAGCCAAAAGAGATCATCCATAATTCTCATTAGGACACAAGTCAAATTATGCTTGTTATGTCACACAATGTGAATAACAAGTTAACATATTAAGAGTCCTACGCATTATCCTTGTGATTTTGCCAGAACATACGAGTGATTTCATTCCCTATAAAGATGGAAATCCTGCTTGATCCAACATCAAACAAGCTCATGGTACGTGACTTGTGTGATTCTATATGAATCAAACTTATGATAACTGGAAAGAAACGATGGTGCGATTCTATAAGAATCAAACTTGTTCTAGGTTATGAATTGACGATTGATGATAAATTTTGAAATGATTAACACTCTCGAGGTGTCACAAAACCACTTTTACAAGTGACATGTTGATTGATTTTCAAATCAATTTTTTATTTTTCAATCGGTGAGATAGTAACTCACTGGTTCACTCTTATCGTGCTGTCTGCTTTGAGACGTTCCGATAATGAGAACATGCTGAGTTTGATGAATCTAATACATATGTGTTAGAAAGATTCGATACTTTAGCTGGAAATCCTATCAAGGAGATTCTTCTTAAATTGAATCTACCTGATCACAAGTCGATCCTCACGGATTCGAACCTGATTCCAGCTGAATCACAAAGATTCATAGCCACATGCTCATACCCGACCGACAAATATAAAGACATCATGAAATCTCAAGTACATTTTTCAAGACTTCCGCTACTATGATACCATACGTCCTTCTTGAAGCGACAAAGTGTTAAAGTTAAAGAAATTCAAGAAAGATGCATTATTAAAGCTTTTCAATATTATCAAATCAAGAAAGGTATTAGCATGTCGGTCCAGAAGTTACAAGTTCACGAGATGGAAAAGTTTACAAGATGGCGAAATGAGATTATGCTTGGTTGATGATTTCAAGAAGCTCAAAGATCACATTCATGTCAAGACAAAATAACTAGCTCAAATCCAAAGTCAATGATCACTACATCAAATCACAAGTTAATGATTGAAGTTAAAGACTATGAGCTCAAGACCGAAGTGAAAGCATAGTATGATGAGTTTAAATTTTTGTAAATTGGAGTGACCTCCCTTAGGGGGAGATTGTTAGAAATATAAAAAAGTGTCGGTCACTACAAATATAATTAGTCATAGCTCGTAGTAAGTTGTTAAGTTAAGTTAGAAAGCTAACCGGGCCAAAGGCCTATGGACAAGACCACTTAGGGTCCATGGCCGGCCAAGTAAGGCATATATAAACCCTCTCCACACATGGAGAGGGTGTTGGTTGTTCATTTGTCACATTTCACTTAAGCTAATATTATCATTTTTCTTTCTCTCTCTAAGTGTCCATCCAACTATCTCTTTCTCTCTCTAAAACTCTAAGTGAATCATTCCATACATGTGTTAAAATATTCTACAATAATGGAAAATATCATGTACTTTAATGATGGTGCTGGACCATCTTCATCCGTTGGAACACCCTTAACCTAAGAGGAAGCAGAAAGGAGGGTACTTGCCCACCGTATCAGTATGAGGTATGAAAAGTAAGGCCCGTAATAGAAACATTGGCCTATAATGACAAATACAAAAAGTTGTTGGATGAAATCTGGGCCGACAAGGACAGATTAGATGGAAAGATTAATCCAGAAGAAGAAAGAGCAATGGTAAAAGTGAAAGGATAGATGCTTAAGGAAAAGAAAGATCCAGGGGCATTCTTATTTCCAATTAGGTTGATCAATGAAAGCGCTCTCGCTGATACAGGATCTGACACTAACACCATGCCATACAGAATCTACGAACAGCTGGGCAGAGATGATATCATGCAAGAAGAAAGAAACATAACAATGATTAATTATACAGAAACTGAAGTAACTAGTCGGCTAGTAAATGTACTATGTCAAGTTGGGCTCACCACTCTGTCTGCCCAGTTCTTGATTTTAGAAATACCTATAGACCGAGACGCAACTATTGTGGTGGGTCGTGGATTCCTTGATACAATTGGAGGCAACATTGACATTCCAAACAGGATATTAACTACTTTTGATGGACTCACTCGTCAAACCTTTAGAGCAGCTTGATTAGAAAAAATCAGAATTACTAAGAGCGATTTAGATGACGAAGAAGACTATGTGATTAAGAGGAATGATATGGGAACACCAATTCATAACTCCAGACCAATCGAATACCAAAACAATACCAACCCTGCTGAAAACATAACCTTATCAACTCTTGAATCAGTAATACCCATTTAGAAAAATCAGCGTTTGGAAAAAGGTTGTAAGTTTCCTAGGATCACTCCCTGCTAAACTAAAATGTGTTGAATAGAAACCCGATTACAAATTATGCTATTCTAATCCTGAGTTAGCAACTGGGCAATGGAAAACTGAGATTCATTTAACCGACCCCTATAGAAATATCTACATGCAAGCTTTTGTGACCAACCCCTCGAAGGGAAAATTATATAAATATCACAAGTTGAGTGACATAATGTCACCAAACTGGTTCATCGATTAAGCTTTGGAAGAAAGAATAAGGGAGGAAGAGTTTGTGCACTCCCAAAATGGTGTTTATCATACTTTAATTTTACTTTTTGTCATATACATATCTAAATAATAAATCAATTGTATTTAATCCATTATGGATTATACTTTGATGTACGAGGACTACCCCGATATTAATAAATGAAGATTTTGGTGGATTCATTTATGGTTCAGTTATTATAATTAATTTTCTTTAAAATAATAAAAAATATATATAAAAAATAGGGGGGCCAAGTTCGCCGCACTTAGTGGAAGTGCGCCGCACTTTAAGATATTTCAGAAACAAAGCTTATAAAAGAAGTTTTTCGACTCATTATAAATACCACACTCAAAAACTTAGACACCGTCGGGTTTCTAATCAAAATCAAAGAAAAGATTCTAAAAACCAATCCACCAACTTCTTAATCATGCCAAGGGTATGTTTATTTCGTTCCTTACTATTTCTTATCATCAAATCCATTATAATTATGTGTTTAGGGTTTATATGAATTAAGTTTAAAAAATTATGAAGTTATGCCAATAGAATTTAAATAGGACTAGGATTATGCCTTATTATTTAGACTTAAGAGATGCTATCAGAAACTCTTGAAAAAATCCAAGTTTAATTATTTGAAACTAGTGTTTGGATTGAGATAAAATTATTAAGAACTCGTTTTTTTAAATAGAGCAGGAAGTGTGCCGGTTTTGGTTTAAAAACCGCCGCACTTGCTTGATTATTTGAAAAACCGCCGCACTTGCTTGATTATTTGAAAAACCGCCGCACTTATGTTTTGTGTGCCACACATTTTATCACAGAATGTAACAGAATGCCTGCAAATTGATAAAAACATAACCAACAATACTAAATCTTGTCTAACTTTATTATATATCATATTTTTGGTTGATTTGTGATGTGTAGACTTTAGGAGCATACGATCACGAGGCGGGGTCATCCCGTGCCAAACGCTCTAGAAATGTTGAAACCGTTGAAGAAGCATTAATACCATATGTTCACCACGAATTCTTAGAGTGGGGTGGTTGTAGTAGAGAAGCAAAGTCTCGTTATAACACCAGGTTGGCAACTTTGCTTCCAAAACTTATTTATTCATCGCAAATCGTGGATTGGCAGTTGTTACACAAAATTGGTTGTGGAGAGGAAATAGATACATGTTAAAGATTAGTTTGAAGGAAGCTGAAACCGGAGAAGAAATATTCTTTTCTGTGGCTTGGGTAAGGGCCTTTAACATCCGTGAGCCTATCTACCTAGAACTTTGCCATGAGTTCTATGCTACTTAAGAGTTTGATAAAGTATGCGCGGATGATGAGTTACAATCAAAGAAGATAATCAGTTTTAGACTAGGAGGACGTGCTCATGGTCTAACTTTGTTAGAATTTGCTAGGAGATTGGGATTATATCAAGCTGATGAATTGGAGAAAGAAGGTTTTGATACTTATTTTCAAGGAGGTTTAAGAAGTGATGAAAACTTTAATGCTAGAGAATATTGGGAAAGGATTAGCATAGATAGGGACTTACATTTGTCTAGGAGCTCAATCACTTTCGTTAGATTCCCAATTCTCAGAGTGTTGCATAAAATGATCACTTACGGATTATGTCATAGGACGACTGGATATGAGAAGATTCAAAGGAATGATTTGTGGTTGTTAAGTATGTTTGAGGCTAGACATTAGAATGGGTATGCAAATGTGGCTTGGGTGATTGCAAAATGGATAAAAAGAAAGGGAGCTAGAAGTCGGAAGGACAATCAAATTTGTTGTGATCAGTTCATTTCAAAGATTGCTAGGAAGAGCAGAGTTTTGACTGAAGACATAGCACGTACCCTGAGTACTCCGGTTTACTGCAGAGATTTAGACAGGACTACCCTGAGAGAGTTGACTGACTCTGATGATAGATTGATTCCTGATATTCCAGTTGATGATGTCCGGAGAGTTGCCGCCCAGAGAGCTCTAAGAGTTCAGTGAGCTTCGATGCAGGATTTATATGAGCGTATGGGTAGCATAAAGATCAGACAGGAGGCGATAGAAATGATGGACTACAGACAGGCTTATCACTGGGATAGGTACTAGGGCGTCTTTGAGCACATGGTAGAAGTTTATAATGTTCCGTTATAGGGTGATTACAACCTACCTGGTTATGCTCAGCCCCAGTACGACCAGTACTACCAGCAATACTATCCGCAGCAGCCACCACAGCAGCAGCACGATGATGAGGAGAACGAGTATTTGGATATGTGATTATCTGTGTTTGGACACATGTGTTTCAAAAAAAATTTATTATTATTATTATGTGTTCTGTTGGCATTAAAAACAATATTTTTAAAAACTTATTAATTAGAATAATTATTATCATACATATGTTTTGGAGTATGTAAATTTAAAACAGGTGAAAGGAACTGAAAAAGATGAATGCAAGCAAGAGCTTTGGAGGATACGCAATACCAAAAGTATATTTCACTTTCCCTATTTATCTTTTCTCTATAATCTTTCGCATTAGGGCAATGCTCATATTAAGTATGGGGGAGATAACCTAGAAAAGTGAAAACATTCAAAACATTCATAAAAAATTAAATTTTTATGATCATAAGCAATCTGACTCGAGATAGATAACGTTACTAGCATATTATGCCATCAATTAAAAGTGAGGTTCGCCCTTAGACTTTAAGATTTTGGGTATCCATCTTTGATACCCAAGATAATTAATGCCTTTAGCCTGTTCGAGTTAGGGTTTGATTGCAGTCATATATGTCTATTCCGTCGTTACGAATGTGTATGTATGGTCTTTGTTACTTTTTCTGGAACAGTGGTATCGATTGAAAATTATGAGTGTACCGGTGATTTGTAAATTCTAGAACTTGTGCTTGAAATCTTTTCGAGACCACAGTAAGATCACGCTTGCATGATATAAACATTTTTCTGAATAAGAGGTATTATTAAAATGGAAAATATAAATAAATTACTTTGTTGAAAAAAACTTTTTAATTAAATCATATGAAATTTTATCCGTTTGAAGTATTACGCGTAGCTGCAAGTATTCTTATCATAAGTATGGGGGAAGCAAGTTCCCCCAAGATTATCATAAAAAAATAAAAAAGAGAAGTCTGAATGTCTGAGTATCACCTAAACAAAGAAGTTCGATGGAACAACGGATAAGATAGATTATTATTTAATTATAAATTCTTTTCAACAAAACAAACTCAAAACTTACTAGTATGTAACCTCTTTTGATGATAATGTCTGGTGCTTACACCATGTCAGTGAAGTTTAGTTTCTAGTACAAGCTTATGGTAAATTGTGATGGATCGTTTTACTGAATAGATCTTAACTATCAACTTGCAAAGAGTTTGCTCCTTTAGATAATTCTAAAGAAACAATAATGAAACACTAAGTAAACACTATTGATTATGCGGAATCAAATCAATAATGCTAAGAAGAACAATATTAAATATCACAAAAGAACTTTTATATTAAACCTTGAATCTGCCTAGGTTACAGATTACAAACTATGATTACTATTCGATCTCTATGATCT